>PVKS010005267.1:60726-86456 GCA_004027875.1 Aplodontia rufa
TTGCTGTGACCAAAAGACCTAACAAGAACACTTTTAGAGGAGGAAAGTTCATTTGGCCTCATGGTTTCAGAGGTCTTGGTCCATACACAGCCAGCTCCGTGGCTGTGGGCAGAACATCATGGCATAAGAGTGTGGTGGAGGAAAGCATTCTGAACAAGATGATCAATAAGCAGAGAGAAACTCTTGCTCACCAGGGATGACATAAACCCCAAAGCCATGCCACCACCACCTCCTTTACCCACACCTGCACCTGCCTACAGTTCGTTCCCAGTTAATCCATTCAAGTGGATCAATACACCAATTAGGTTAAGACTCTCCTAACCCGATCATTTCACCTCCACACTTGCTTGCACGGTCTCACGCATGAGCTTTTGGAGGACACCTCATACTTAAACCATAAGGACTAGGATACTAAAGTAGAGGCAAGGAACCATTTAGAACTCAGGTTCTTAAATTTGTCTGGATCTAAGAATCACCTGGACAGTTTAAAAAAAAAATACTCATTCCTGGGGCTGGAGCAGTGGCTCAGTGGTTTTGATGCTTGCGTGGCATGCACGAGTATTCGAGTTCAAACCCCAGCACCATGTGCACATCAAAGTTTCAGAGCAATGAAAGCCACATGAAAAACTAAATAAAATTGTGTTCTCTCTCTCTTTTACTGTCCATCTCTTAAAAAAGAAAGAAAGAAAGAAAGAAAGAAAGAAAGAAAGAAAGAAAGAAAGAAAGAAAGAAGGAAATGCTCATTCCTGAATCCTATCCCTAGAGATTCAAACTGAATCAGTTCAGGGTGTGACCTGAACAGTAGAATATTTATAAATTCTCAAGATAAATTTTTATGTAGAGTAACTTGGACAGCCACCAAGTTCCTGTTGCAATGGTCTCCACAGTTTGGAGACCACTGCAACAGGAAGCCCTGTAGCCCTGCATTAATGCCAGACCAATGGGATTGGCAGTGCCGTGATAGTCCACTCACATTTTTGGGTGAATTAGGAAGTGGGCACTTTTTCCTCTGCATGACCGTGGTAGCCCATGTCATGAGCCTCAGATTTCTTTTTAGTACCTGCTTTCACTTTCTGCTGAGTACCCTTGTGGTGCATTGCCCACCTCAGTGATGCGGGGCTGTCAGGGTGGTGACAGGGGTGTGAATAAAGCTGGAGAGAGTGGATGGTTCCCAGCAAGTTGCTCTCAGTCTTCTCCTTCCCCACTTTGGAGCCTTCTGCTCTGATCATGCCCAGGGGAGTCGATTAATTTGCAGAGTTGAATGGTAGTTGTTCCCCGTGAGGCTGCCTTGAGAATTATTTTGAGGTAAGGTCAACAGTCAACAGAAAAAGTCCTTGGGCAGCTAAAACTTTCTGCCAGAGGATCTTAAAAGGATTATAGGAACCCTCAGGTCAGGCGTTACTTATTCTAAGACAAACACTAATTACATGGGCTTCTCAACCTAGACTTTGTTCAGATGCAATTTTTTAAAGACCAGTTCTGAAAGTGAACAAGAAATACTTTACCTTGAACCACAAACACTGCTCAGAAATAGATTTCTTTTTTCTTTTTTAAAGATAGAGGGACAGAGAGTGAGAGAAAGAGAGAATCAATTTTATTTAATTTTTCATGTGGCCTTTGTTGCTCTGACCCTTCGTTGTGTATGTGGTGCTGGGGTTTGAACCCGTGTGCTTGCACATGCCAGGCAAGCGCCGAAACCGCCAGACCACCACTCCAGCCCAGCAATATATTTCTTGAATATAATATTGTTATTTGCTTTTTGGTTTTATTTGCTTTTCTACTTGCTTTTCTACAAATCCCTCTTTGGTAATTATGAAGGTGGAAATATTCTGCAAGGCTTCTTTTCCATGTTTTTCCTGGAAATATACCCTGTCACAAGTGGAGGGGTTATATAGGCTTTCATTTTTGTGAGAAGAAAAATATTGTCCTCTGTTATGATTGAAGCCTAAAAGACTGTTTCTCATTTTTTTTCTTTATGATTGCAACTGTCTCTCATTTTAGGTGGCTTTCTGGAATTTTTCTACCCCCAGAATGACCTAAGTTTAACTGCTGGATTGCACTGTTTCAAGCACCTCATAAAAGGGCTGGGTGGAACGAGCCTAGGAACTCCCCATTTTGCACTTCCAATCTTCCTGCCACCTGAAGGTATACAGTATTCCTTCTCTCCAGAGGACACAGAAACAAGTGCCATCTTGGCCACAGAGACTGGGTCTTCACCAGACAGCAGACCTGCCAGAGCCTCAATCTTGGACTGCACAGCCTCTAGAACTGTGAAGAAATTCCTATTCTTCATAAAGTGTCTAGTTTGCGGTACTTTGTTATAACAGCACAAATGGACTAAAAGTATTCCTGCTTAGGGGCTGGAGCAGTGGCTCCGCCATTATGGTGCTTGCCTGGCAGGCGTGAGTACGCGAGTTCAAACCCCAGCACCACATACGCAATGAAGTCTCAGAGCAATGAAATCCATGTGAAAAACTAAACAAAATTGATTCTTTCTCTCTCTCACTGTCTCTCTCTCTTTATATAAAATAAAATATTCCTGCTTCATGGATAGGAGACTGAAAGGTCATGGAGCACCTCATCCACCATCGGATACCTGAGAGTGGTACTGGAAGTGGTGCGCTTGGCGTTTGTGTGTGTTGGTTCTAAAGGCTTCTAATAAGACGCGGGAGGACTACGGAGCTGATACTCTGTCTGGGGTTTTTGCTCTGCTGCTGTTATAGATTGCGTCTATTGTATTTCTGGTTTGAGATTCGGCTTAGCCAGAATCTAGGTTGGTCCCATTTCACTCCAAAGTTAAGAGCGCATTGCTTTTATGGTTTTAAAGTATATTCTTACTGTGGGTTTCAAGTGGAGAGTTCCAGAAGTTCTTGGGCCCTACTAAAGGGATTAGTCAAAGATACAGTATTGGTAAGCACATACAGGGCACTTAATACGTGTGGCATGCTATTGTAAGTACTTTACACATATCAACTCATTTAATTTCTGCAAAACCACTTGATTAGTTGCGGACATCAGCCACATTTTATGGAGCAGGGAGTTGGGACACACCAAGTTGAATAACCTGCCCAAGGTGGGGCAGCCAGAGCCCAAGCCCGCGTTCCTAGCAGCTCTGTCCTGCTGCTGTGTAAGGCTTCCTTCGTCATTCCTGCCTCCGGGCTGTACCCTCATCCTCACAAATGCTGCCCAGCACTGACCTTCAGATTACAGCTGCTCACTGCTCACTCCGTTTTCTGACTGTACTTATCTTACATAAAATCCCTCCTGGGGATTTATAAAATAATTCTTCTCTTTCCTTCTAAAAGAACAGCACCGTAGTACAGATCTTGGGGTCACGCTGGCTGGAGGCTGCCACTTGCCATCATTGCTTGAATTGCTTGTTACTCTCTATCTGCTTTAGACTTATCTATTTTGCTTTCTGTGCTTTGAGTTTGGTTTTTCTACAGGCATAGAATCTATAATCTCCAAAGAATAATTTTCTTCACATTATTTTACGTTTCTGAGAATTCTTTTAATGGTAGATATTTTAATGTTCTGTTTTAAAGAAGTGACAGGCCCTTTAGCTAATCTGCTTGCAGTTTGTTAGATTTACTTGCTATCTGAACCTCAAAAGATCAAGCTTGTCTTTTGACATCAACAATGAAAAGTATGTTAATGTTTCTGGAAACAGAGAGACTATATAAACTCAAGAGGTTGTAAAGATTATTGTCTGAAATTGAAATTGATTATTCCTTATGAAGGTTGATTATAGCTATTGAGATCATGAAAATAAAATGTCAACTCTTATTATTTTAGTGAATAGAATTGCTTTCCTTTTTCTGGTAAAATATCAGTTCCCTGCTGTAACTTTAAAAATACATTTGAGTTTTTTTTTCTAAATAGCCATTTTCAGAGGGATGATCTATGGCTTGTCAACTTACAGTAGAGCTGATGTAAAAAGTTTGTGATGGCAACCCTAAATGTTTTATCACCTGTCAGAAATTTCAATGATAATAAAAAGTAACATCCTTTAAATTAATTAGACATGATTAGAACTTCAAACCCAGAGGCCACATCATTATGCAAAAATTATAACAGTTAGCTATTTAAATTACCATTAAATTGATTCTTATGTTAATTGATATCTCACTTATAACCCAAGATTTAATTTATATAAGATATCCAGAAATAATAAGGTGTAATGAAATATTATTTTGGGAAAGTTCTTTTGAGAAAAACACACTGAAACATTGATTTTTTGTATTTGATTCTAGGCAGAATTTTTGTATTAAAAAGAGCTAATTTCTCATGAAATGGCTTAAATTTATCTCTTACGTTTCTGTGGCGCCTACAAACACCAAGAGAAGTCATGTGTGGTTTAAGAAGGTAATTTTTCCCCCAGTGGGCAATGTCTTGTCTTTGCCTATCTGACACAGGAAACAGAGTTTTATTTAACCATTTGAGATGCAGCGTGTTTTGTGATCCAATTTGGGAAAGGAGGGTAATGTGACTGTGCCCATGGCTGATTTTGAAGATAAGAAGTGACATATATTTCACAGAACAATATTACTCCACAGGGTTTTAATAAGAAGGTGCTGTTGAAGTGCATGTTTGAAGTTAAAATGCCAGTTGCAAGAAACTTGGAATTAATTACTCTTTAAGGACACATTGAGAAGAGTTGAGACGAATCACCAGTTCCGGGACATAACCTCCTTATGCCTTTTCCCCACGAGACTAGTTTTGAATCTGCAAGAAGGCATAACAAGTTAAGATGTTCTTCTAGTATCATTTAGAGTGTCAAGTCTGTTCTAACTGAAATCCCTTTATATTGATATTTCTAAATTCCTCACCAGATTGTGAGGGATATCAACTCATCAATATAACAAATATGGACCAAATTCCCAGAGCTAGGTTTCTAATAACTTCAGACTTTTCCAAAAAATATCTAGTTTACTTTGTAAGTTTTAGCAGTAACCATGTTCAAATTACAAACTTCTAAATTAGAAACTTCTATCCCAGTATTACACATCACAAGAAATTGTATTAGGAAGTAGGAAGTCAGGATTAGGTCATTTGGAAAAAGAGGAATGGGAACTTGACGTGGTGCAGGCTCAGCTATCCCATACAATGGTGCTTTTTCCATCTTCACTCTAAGACCTTCAGGTTTGGGGTGTGTTTGTTTCTGTTCCGTTCTCTTTATTTCTCACAGCTTATAAGAACACGGGGCCTGAGAAGAGATGCTGGAGGGATGGGTCAGTCCCTTGCCAGGGATGCTGTGCTGATTTTAAGCCCCTGGAACATCTAATGCAAGGTTCTGTGGAGCAGTGCCCCCAGCTCTAGCTCAGCACGCTGTCTTCTTAGCACAAGCTTCTAAATATTGAGAACTTCTTCCTATTGCTTATGTTGTTCCCTCCCTAAAGATCGTTGCTGCTTCCTGTAGTGACTACTTCTGTGATATCTTATTCCTTTTATACATTTTCAATTCTTTAATGCACAGGTGGTAGTTCTTTATAAATTCCCTCTCTCTCCTCTCTCTCTCTCTCTTCAAATCAGGGCCAGCAATGTAATTGGGAGCTAATACCAAAAGAAAATGCAGATCTTCTTATTTAAAACGTCTGTTAAAAGTGCTATTAAAGGTACATAGTAAGATTTTTTTGGGGGTATCTTTTCTCAATTTGTCTTCATGCCCTTTCTTTGTTATGTAATGCCATTCTAAGTAAAAAATAGAATTTAACATTTTTAAAAATTTTAAATTATAAAAATCATTTCACATTTTAAAAATGAAATTTAAAACCTTAGCATAAATGTTACTGTCCATCTTTCTATTGAATAATGTCAGTTTTAACTAAAAATATCAGAGCATTTAACTCATATGCGGATGCGCTAACGTTATATGATTTGTTTTTTAGGGCTTATTTCTGGAAGATAACTGGTGCTGGCCAAAAAAAGACGAACTCGGATGAGACTCTGGAAGGCTGGGAAGAGGAGGAGAAGCTAGCCCTAGGCACTGAGCTGGTGAAAGCAGGGTTCAGGCATGGTGCACTCACAGATGAGGCCTGCAGACTCTCACAGGAGCCCAGGACCTGCCTCCGGACACGCTGGTCCTGATCACATCAGGGTTACTCCTCCTACTGGCTGTCAAAATGATGGGACACATGGCACCCATCCAGAGAAGTGGCAAAGCCAAGCCTGGTGACACTCTTTTTTCTGGGCATGCCACCCAACTTGCAGCAGGTAGTGGGCCCCACATTTCTTCAGACCTCAGCCTTGTGACACTTTAGGTTTTCTGTAATAGTTTGGAACATAAATGTCACACAGAGGCCCAAGTTTTGAAGGCTTGGTACCCAACCCATGCCACTCTGGAACCTTAAGAGGGCGTGGCCTTGGGAGAGGAAGTTAGGTCACTAAGAGCATGGCCTTGGGGGCGTTTGGAACCACAGTTCCTTCTTCTCTCCCTTTCTTCCTGCTTTTCTTTTTTCAATTTCTCTTTCTCTTTCTTTTCCTGACTGTCATGACGGGAGCAGCTGCCTTTGACACGTGCTTCCATGTGATGTACGCCTTGCCCAAAGGCTGCAGGCCAAGTGAACATGGACTGGAAACTCTGAAACCAAAAGTCAGATAAGCTTTCCTTGAAGTTGTCTCAAGTATCTTGTCACAATGATGGAAAGCTAGCCCAGTGTCTAAATGGGGCTGCATTAGAGGCTGGGCCCACCTAGCCAAGCCCTCAAGACCACCAGTATGCAAAAGAACTATGCTGCTGCCCGGAGAACGCAGGTCTGGAATCTGCCATGCCCTCCCCATGACACAACAGACTTGCACAGTGGACCCTGACCCCCTGCTTCGTACCCAGGCCTGTGCTGGAGTGCAGGGTGACGGCAGTCATTGGGCTGGGGTGGGCGGAGGCCAGTTAGGGTCTGAGGTACCAGAGTGAGGAGGGATGAACAGGTGGCTGAGATCCCAGTCAAGGGAAGTGGCAAGAGGCAGGACGACATGTGAGCCAAGGTCCTAAGACTGGAATGTATTCCATTATCCCATTGGACTTCACTTAAGAAAACCCATTCAAAGGGAAAATTGTGATAATTTCAGTATAGTGACCACAGAATATTAGGTTCCAAGTGTGGGACTCTTCCGAGGAGGGGGCTCTGTACAAGGGCATTGGTCATAACTACGAAGCTGTCCCTGACTGAGATAACTTCTCTGATTCTGTCTCTTGTTAAGCCCTGACTGAAATGGGTGGGAAGCTAGAAATTAGGCTGACTCTGGGGACAAGAGCGTGGACAATGCACTCTGCTCAGTGCTTTCCCCTCCATGATGCGTGTCAGCTGGCTCTGGCAACCCAGTATTATCTGCGCCCTCCTTTTGCTGCTGACATTTCTCAGTTGACGCCAATGGTCATTGGCTCCAATTCCTTGTCTTTTAATCTTTTTAAAAACAGCATCTGTAGAGTTTAGCTTTGTTTTTATCTCTACTCCCCTGGACATTTACCTTCTTCAGATGCCTCCCTGTTTCCAAATTATCACAGGAATAGATATTGCTTTTCAAAATTCTCCATAATCTTATTTTTCTTTGACACACCCAAGTCTTTTACTTGTGATGTAGTTTTTGTAGAGAAGCGACTTGTTTTTTTAAAAGAGCATTTTTAATGCTGCCTGTTTCTGTATGTGGAATGTTTACGTTCTGAACCTTGCATAAACATTACAAAGGGTATCACTCTCATGTAACTTATATGAGTTTCCAAATTCCTTGGGCTGCAGATATGCATACCCATCCCCTATATTCTCCTTCCTCTGCTATGCTAACATTGGTGTCATCCAGGTGCGATTTTCACCTAATGCTCCTTCATGTTCTCACAATATTTTGGAGGTACCCACCTGTCTTATATGGAAATGGCCTGCAGTTCCCTTCTACTTCCTGTACTTCAGACAGTCTAGGCCCCACCAGGTAGTTCCATGTTCTTTCCTATACTTTGTTTTTTTTTCAGCCCTTTGATGCTGAGTTCCTAACGGACAAAGCAATAGGCTCAAGAAAGGTTTAATCTAAATCTAATTGAATCTATGGAATTTTTTTGGAATAGAAGAGAAAACAGAGGATGGGAGCTAGATTGGTTTTCTGTTCATTTAAACCCAGAACCACTATTTGTCCTCAGGCAACATTTACGGAGGCAACCATACATAAATTGATTTTTACATTTGAGGGACAAAATTCCTTAGTACAGCTATGTCCCTCACTCCCCTATTTCAGGTAGTGACTAATTCTTAAATACATAGAGAGCAATTTCTGAAGTGTGGAGTTCTGTTATTCCAAAAGGGCTATTCCAGGTACAGGGGCCACAAAATAGGAGGGATGAAGTTTCCAGTTCAAAGAAAATGCCAGAAAGAGGTTGGGAATTTCAGGAAAGCAAGATTCTCAGTGTTCTTAATTTTTATGGAGTCCCTTTTATATGCATCGAAATTCACATACACATACTGCACATACACTCCAACCATCTTCCCTCCTCTCTCTTCCAGAGACATCATCTTCCATGCCCATAGCAAAAATTCAGGTAAGGCAAATGGGAAGCTGATGTCATGTGATCAAATGAAGCAGGACTTTGGGATCTACCAAAATTCCCACAGTTGGAAAACTGTGATTTATAGGTTTAAGTGTCCAGGAAAATGACAGGAGTTTAGCATCTGAAGAGCTGAATGACTATAAGGACACTAACAGAAGCTGAGCAGTTGTCCTTTTCACGTGAACATATGCCAGGACTAAGAAGAGAATCTGGGAAAAGGAAGAGGAGGTCCCTACCTGAGGAATGTTTCTTCCCAGAACAGAGCCAAGAAAGCACCAACCATATTGAAAAGGGCACTTTCGGTTAAGATGAGTCATGTAAATATTGTACAGGTAACTGTCGAAAATGTTTCCTCCCAGTAGGGAAACAATCTGCTTCACAAGACAGTATTGGTCAAATGCATATTTCCGAGACAGCATGCTGTCAAACTTTCCTACAGGTGGCTGGGGGGTAAACAGAGAAGGTGAGCATTGAACAGTCTTGTCTGAGGAAGATCAGAAGCACATGCCAGGTACCATTGAATAGTTGGTTCGTGTCTCAGTCAATCTCCTTAAATCCATTACAAATGAGCAACAGTGAGTGGCTTCTTTATGATAAAACCAAAGGCTCCCATCCATGCATTTTTACTTTTATTTACTTTAAAGAATGCACAAGCTCTAATTGTGCTGTGCCCAGCATACCCAGCTTGTTAGCTTGCTACAGTTTGGATCTTGAAGGGCCCCACAGATCTATGTGCAAGAGGCTCTGTGAGATAGTAGAGCCCTTAAAATGCTGGGCTTGGGAGAGATGCTCAGGTCATTGGGAGTAAGCCCTCAAAGTGGCCTGATGGATCCCCTGTCTCTTCCACTTTTTTTTTTTCTTCCTGGCAGATGAGATAAGCAGTTTTGCTCCGACATATGCTACCACCATGATATTCTGTCTCACCACAGGCCCAAAGCAATGGGGTCAATTGATCATAAACTGAATGTTCTCAAACTGTGAGAACTAGCTTTCTCATATTTTACACTAGCTTTCTCCTATTTTATTACAGTGTTGGAAAACTGAGTAATATAGTCCAACTTTAAATGAACTATGTTCCCATAATTAATTTTCTGTACTTCTGTGTCTCTTATTTAAATCAGGTACATTTTCTTATTGTGTTATGTCAAAGATCATGTAACATAAAGTTTAAACACATGGAATTAATAGCTTCAATATTTTTTATCTCATAAATGTGTCTACTTCCTATTGTGATTTGATTGGTTTCAATGTAATATGCATTTGTAGATATAATACAAATAATAATAAGCCTATAAAGGTTCTGCATGAGCTGTTTATTATTCTAAAGGTAAAATATTTCAACACTCTTACATCTTCCCGTACAATAGAAAAAATAAATGAGCCATATCATGTGAAACATCTGTCACATTCGGAAAGTTCTTTTAAGTGTCTATTTCTTCATTACGCTTAGCTATTATCTAACTTTATACTTACTTTTGAGTCTGTGTGGCACAAGGTTAAACCCTGCATGGATTAGATTGGGACTCAGGTGAGATGGCATTTTAAATCAGTGTCTGTATCTATAATATTACGCTTGCAAGATGCTTTTTGGGATAGCTGATGTTTCAATTACATGACTAGAGAGGAAGGCCAAAAAGTGTTTTTGTTTGCCTCTTCTGTAATTTTCAGCTTGTTATGCTAGGATCTGCTTTGTCTAGGTTATTTTAAATCTCATCATCATTCAGAGAAATGATGCTTGCAAATTAAAATAGTAACATCAGCCATTTCCCCTGAGAGCAACTTGCTTCTATCCTGGCCAGAGGCAGTATCACTGAGTAACGTTTAGTTTGAAGTTTTTTCTCAACTGTTTCTATACCGTGTTTTTTTTTTTTTTTTAAGAGAGAGAGGGACAGTGAAAGAGTGAGAGAGGAAAGAGAGAAACAATTTTTATTTAGTTTTCCCATGTGACCTTCGTTGCTCCAAGACCTTGTTGTGTACGTGGTGCTAGGGTTCGAACTCATGTACTCAACGCATAACAGTCAAGCATTGTTAACCGCCAAGCCACTGCATCAGCCCCTGTTACTATATTTTTGAGTGTGTGAGCACTGGCTGCCAGGGACCTGTCCTTGGTATTTCCTAATACAAATTGGGGTGATCCACAATCATGAATTTCTTTCGGTGAAATGACATTGTTATTATTACTATTAGAATGTTTGCCAATGGCTTAAAATCAAAAAATAGCAACCTATTTCCAATCCTCCACTGTTTGCTTCATTATATAAGTTTCCAGACCTCAGCTAAATATATCTCCTCTCTGGACCTAATTTTGCAATTCTCATTCCTATCAAAATAGAAAACTTGGCCAAATAATGAATGCAGAACCACAGCCTAAAAACACAAATAAATTGTCTATTTGTTTTGTTTTGCTCTGTGCTTCTTATTGTGTGCTGTAGCTTAAGTGAGTGTGAAGTCATGAAAGGGAGTGTATTCTTCATAATTGCTGAGGGCCTTTTAAGAATTCATAACTATGAAAGGGAGGGAAGGAGTGTAAGACAATCTGTGTGTATATGTGCATGCAATAACACCATGAACCCTCAAAATCCTTCTGAAATTGCTCTTCATTGTGTATGGACATTATGGCTTGGATTATACCTTTGCTGTTATCTTTACTATTTATAAAATAAACATAGGTGGAGTTATATGGCAGGTTTGTGAGATGATGATATTATAAAAATATGAATTAATCTCTAATAAAATATGAACAGCAGGAACACAGAGTTGGAAGTTTTCTGTTTAATGGAGTGGGTTCACAGAGGTTAGATTTAAACAGGTGTTCAAGTTGACGACAGGAGGGAAAGATACTCATGGAGAGTGGGTAACATGAAAACCTCCTGGCCATCTGAGGCTGGCTGCAGAGGCCCAGAATGTGGGGTGTGTGGGAAAGAATGAAATCTGATTTTTCAAAGGACTTCAATGACATACCAGAAGGAAAAGACAAGTAGTTGGCTCTATGAATTTTTCTCTTGCTCTTGCTCCAGGGACATATGAGGGTTTGAATCCTCTTTGAGACATTAATTCAATAAATTGTAAAGTGTTTACCTCTACTTACCACCCACAGTAAGCCTCGTCTGTCATAACCAGGGATGATGTGAGTGTTGAATGTCCAGGACACACACACCCATACGCACACAACTGCCTGGAAGACACTGCACCTCTTTCTTCCTGCTGTTTTGCATCCTACTTAATGTCTTTCTTTCCTTCTTCTTCTTTTTATTTTTACTTTTTTCTGTAAGCTAAATAAACTCAGTACTAAGTGAAATTAGTTGTTACTTGGGAGTTGGGTGTCAATCTGAACTCTAGACTAGCACTTTTAGTAGAACAGAGTGGAAGTTGCAGATGATAGGTAAAATTTTCACATGCAATAATTATTTTTTCATAAATATTTCTTTCATCTTAGAATCTAAACAAAAATTTAAAATTATAGTCACTAGTGTCCAAGCCTGGAGATAATTACTGTTAACACATCCTTAAGATTGAGATACATATATATCCAATTATAATTAGATTCCATATATTTACTCTTTTATGCATGACATTTCTCACATGCAATTCCAGGTTGCTAGGGAAAAACATGCATCATTAGCATTAATAGCTGCATAGATTTCCACTGAATAACTCTTACATTATTTATTTAACCAAACTCCATTAAATACAACTGGTAAATTTCATATTTAATTAAGTATTAATTTTGATAGATGTGAAAAATTTACTTTTTGAAAATTTTTGATTTATAATTCCACAAATAGTATTTGATAAGATACATCTGCATATTTTATTACTAACATTGAATTAAATGAAAACCTTCTGCCAGCTTAATAATAGATGGACAGTATCTTTGTATTGACTTTTGTATTTTTAAATATACTTATACTCCATGGAAAGTTGTAAAGAAGCAAGAAGGCATCACTCAGAAGCCTGTAATATGAAGATAACTATGTTAAAATCTTGTTCAGCCTTCTGAACACTTTTCAATGTGTACGTGCATATGATTTCATTAAATAAATAAGACTATATAGTACATGCTATTTTCACTTAACAATATGTTTCACAAATAATTTCTAATGACAAAATGATATTCTATTGTGTGCATTTCACAGTTTCCCTATTGTTGCACATTCATGTTGTCTCTTATCTTTTAGCTATTACATAATAATGTTATGATGAACATCCTTATATAGAATGTTGCACTTTTGCCCAATTATTTCCTTTATATGCTTCTCCAAAACTGAAATTGCTGGGCAAAATATAAATATATATTCACACTTTAATACACACATAAGCTTAAATTGTCTCTTATAACTCTTATAAATACCAATTCTTGCCTTTATCAGTAGTGTATAAAATAACCATTTCTACATACTCAAGCCAACACTAACTATAATAATTTAAATCTCTAGTAACACAAAGTAAAAGATATTTCAAATTATCTGCTTTAGATTCAGTGAGATTATTCTTCAATATTTATGGCCATTCTTTCTTGTAAGTTGTCTTCTGATATCCTTACTCCATTTTTCTAAAAGACAATTCATCTTTCCTTTGAAGAATTCTCTATATATTAAATGATAATTAGCAAATTTTCTGTTACATGATTCTTGCTCAACTTTCAATTTCAATTATGGTGCTTTTTCTGAACTGAATTTTAAAATAGTAATGTAGAAAAATCATTCAATCTTTTTTCATCTTTTCTTCTACAGAATTTTTCCTCACTCTAAAATTGGTGAATTGCTAAAAAATTTTTTCCCATGGTGCTTTCTTTCAATCTAGAAGCCAGTGCTTAATTCCTTTAGGGTTTTTAAAAATTTTGCAGTACTGTCTTAACTCCTCTTCCACCACTGCCATCAATTTAAGATAGTATTATTGTTATTAATTTTGTACTAGGAATTGAACCCACAGAAGCTTAACCACGGAATCGTATCCGTAGCCTCTTTTATTTTATTTTATTTTTATTTTGAAACAAGATCTCGATAAGTAGCTTAAGGCCTCATTAAGTTTCTGAGTCTGGCTTTGAGCTTGCTATTCTCCTGCCTCAGCTTCCCAAGCTGGTGGTATTGCTGGTGTGCAGGATATTATTTTTTAGTATATTCAGTATAATCACACACATATTTATGTTAATAATATTTAAAAATAACTTAATAGTACATGGAATCTATCCTCCTCACACTTAGTCTTCAATATAGGTTTTTGCAAAGTATTCTCCCATTCCAATTTTAAATTCTTTAATATTTTCAGAGGGCTTCAATGAAACTTATAGATTTAATGAGAATCCTCCACTTTGTAATACAAAGCCTTCACATTTAAAAAATAGTTCTCTGTTTAGTCAAGGGTTCTCATGAAATTTGCATGTATTTTATAACTGTATTATGCATATTGGTTAAGTTTCTTTTTATATTTTCATGTATATGGTGTGAATGAGGTAACATATATACATACAAACATATATTTAAATTTGTAGTGAAAAATCAAACATGCAGTTAAAAAGTGAAAGAAAACAAAGTACAAAAATATAAATAGTATTTATAAGTATATATTCATTTAGCCACCAACTGAAGTAAAAAAATAACATTTTCAATGTTCTAAAAATCCATTTATATGGACCCATCTTTACCTTCTTCCTTCCAGAGATGATCAGAAACTTGATTTTGGAGATATCATCTTCTTGCTTTTATTCATAATTCTACCACCTTTGTGTACATCTCTAAACTATGTAGCTTTTCTTTTGCTTGATGTTAAACTAAAATAAATGGTCATTATATTTTCTATCCAAAATTAATGCATGTGTTACCTTCATACTTTAGCTTTTTAATATTTTAGTTGATTTCTTTTTCTTACTGAGGAAATAATCTGCCTTATGTCATTTTAAAATTATGATTTATGTTACCTTTTCCAACATTTATGACTGTTATTTAAACCTATAGGATCCTCCTCAACTCTGATGACTAGTGTCTTTTGTTACTGCCGTGAGCATCATGATAGATGCTGGTAAAGGGGAGAATACAGCTTTGTTCCTGATATTAATAGCCAAACACATACTGTTTCATCAGTACAGCAGCACTCGTATTGTGTTGAGATACCTGAGGTTTATCAGGTAAAACAATATGGGTAGATCCTTATTTTCCAAGACATGTGTTTCAAAATGAATGTAAAATGTTATGTGATATCTCGGTGCCACTCGGCCAATCATTTGGTTTTATTGTTTTGAGTACTGAATAAAATGTACAGATATATTTTGGGAGAACATGTATTTTATATTATTGATATTGCCATCTGGAAACATGATATTCCCTTAATATTCTTCTGTAAAATTGAATAGTTTTTTATACTTCTTACTATACGTTTCTTAAGCTTACTTATACTTATTCTATATTTTTATATAACTTGTACATGGGAACTTTTAAAGTCATAAAGTTTTGTTTCATCAATTTGTTATCTAAGTAATCCTCAGAATGAGCTCCCTCACTAGATCTAATTGATTTTTCTATTTATTTTCTGGTTTCCAGTAAATGATCATAGCAATCTATAAATAATACTTTTAGTGTCGTTAATTTAAATACTTATAATTTTGGGACTTTGGTTTTTGGCCAAGATAAAATAGTAATGATTAGATTTATCCCCTTTAAACAACTAAAGAACTGGGTAGACATACATTTTAAAATGTCTTTAGACATATGGAGAAGGATGACATGGAACTATAACATCCGAGAGAAGGGAAATAAAGCAATGTCTGTAGTCATATAGGTTTGCTGCCTCAAGATAGTGCCTGGGTGGCAGGGCAGGGAGCCTGTCTGTTAGGGAGAGGTACGCCACGGCTCAGACCAGTCAGCAAGGAAGGTTTGCTCTCAGGGTAGAGGAGCAACGTGCATTCATAGAGGAGCTCTGGACCCTGCAGGGAGGTCCTCCTCAAATCTTTGGTACTGATTTACACCTACACTTCTCCTGCGTGGCAGGAAATTACCAAAGCCAGGGTAAAATCCACTAAACCGCAGTAGACAGGATCATTTCTAGAATTCATAAGAGCTGAGGATGGTGAGTGGTTCTAAGAGCCTGAACAAAAAGATGTCAAAATATTTGGGGCTTCAGTATAGTTCCAGGAAGGTAGTGACATTGTAACGGAACCCAGTTAGGCTTAGAGTAAGGCTGCTGTTGACCCAACCCAAAATATCTTAAAAGTGATCTTTGGAAATATCCAACTAATTCAAATAAATGTAGCTGCCTGCCAAAAGTAAAACAATGCTATTTAAAAGAACTCAATAAAATCCAGCATCCGACAATGTCAAATTCATGGTATCCAGAATACAAAGGACTATTACCAAGAATGAAGAGAAGCAGAGAAAGCAGTGAACAAACACAGAATCAGAAACAACAGAGATGATGAAACTAGAAGAGAAGCTTATCGGATAGTTGTTATGACTATGCCACATGTTCAGGTAGTAGAGGAAACCCTCAGGATGAGGAGAAAGTGGGCCACATCAAAAGGCACAAGGGGACTGGAGATGAAGGACCCGAAATCCGAAATACAATACCCTGTGAGGAGACTGGAACAGATTAGATGTTACTGAAGAATTTTATCAGTGGATGAGAAAAGGTGCAGGAGTTTCCAAAGTAAAGGATAGAGGGGGAAAAATCTGGGAAAATGAACAGACCACCAATATATTTCAAACACCATAATGTTATGTGGAATTGAGGTTCCAGAAAAAGAAGAGAAAGAGAGGGCAGGACGATAACTGGAAAAATGTTGATGGAGAGCTGTAAGTGTATAGATCCAAGAAGCTCAAATAGTTCTGAACAGAATAAAGATGAACAAATTGTCTAGGCATTTGGTAGGATTTGGATTTGTTTTGTCCCTTCTAAAACTCATGCTGAAATCTGGTCCCTAAGGTAACCGTGCTAAGAGGTGGTGGGACCTTTAAGAAGTGGTAGGACCTCTTAGATGTTATGCTGAGCGAAGAAGATATGCTTTCTAAACCCATTCATGTGAAGTTCGGCAATAGCAACACTAGCTGTCCCGTCAGGAGGATTGTTGGTTGCCTCAGTGGGTGTGAAGATATTTACTGCAAGGGGCACAGCAGAGCTTTCTGGAGTGATATCATGATGACAGCTGCAGTCTGAGTATGATTGATGGGTGAACATTTCTTAAAACTCATGAAACCGTACACTTAAATACTTGTAACTTAGTGCATATAAATTAGAACTCAAACTATTGCCTGGATTACATTTTTTAAAAATATGAGTAAGGGCTTATCCTTAAGAAATTGAAATTTCATGAGGGTTTCACTCTCTTTCTTACACACACACACATACACATACACACAAACTAAGTGCTTTCTGGGTCCAGGAGGTGACTAGATAATCAGTATTGCTTTGAATGGTGGGAGGACAAGAAGAGCTGTTAAAAGAGAGATGGACCATGCAGGGAAGGGTAATTCAGATGCAGGAGCAGCCTGGGTCTGTCCCATGATCAGACATATACCCCATGTCTACTATGTCCCAAGCTGTGAGGAGAGAGACACTAAAAAGAAGGAACAGCCATTGGTTAGAAGAAGTTCACTGTCCAGTGGAGAAGAACCTGCGTGAAAGGAAGCACTACAATGTCACAGCATGAGCAAAGGCATGGAGGAATGGAGATCCTCAGCAGTTCAAGAGCAGAGAGTGACATGGAGCATTGGATCAGAGTGTGTGACCTGGCATTTGTAGAGATGTATTGGGAAGGCGGGGGGATAAGAGTGGGTAATTGGGGTGGGATATTGGGGGTAAATCTAATTTTCAGAATTTATATATATATTATATTATTTCATTAGAAGCTTGTTTGATTGTTCAACAAATAAATTTCTGAATAAAATAAAAAAAAAGAAGTGGTGGGACATTAGGAGGGATTGGTGTACTTTTCAGGGGATTGGATTAGTTACTGAGAGAGCAGGCTCTTAATCACCAAAATCACGCCTCATGTTTTATCTCTGATGCACAAACCCACTTGCCTTCCTGCTTTTCAGTTACATTATGAAACAGCACGAGGCCCTCATGAGAAACTGGTGCCATGTTTTTGGACTTCCCAACCTCCAGAACTGTGAGCCAAAATAAACCTCTTTCCATTTTAAATACCACTCTCAAGAGCTCTGTTACAGCAACAGAAAATGAAATATTACAGCATTTTATTTAAAAATTTGGTTAAAGCCAATGATGAAGAAAAAAAATCTATTTTTTTTTTTCAGGGCTAAGGACCAAACTCAGGGCCTTGTGCATGCTAGGCGAGTGCTCTGCCACTGAGCTAAATCCCCACCCCCCAAAAAAAATCTTTAACCAGCCAGAGGAAGAACACATTATGAAGAAAGCCACAAAATAAAAATTAGACAATAGATACCTCTTTAGAAACTGTGAAAGACAGGAAGCAATGGAGAGATGTACATTTTTGAAGTACTGAAAGAAAAAAATAAATGAATTAACAAACCTGTTTACCTAGGTTTCTTCATCCAGCAAAGATTATTTTAAAAATGAAGACATTTTAGATACACAAAAGCTGAGGGAATTTATTCTCAGCAGAATTCTGCCTGAGGAAACGTTAACGAATCTATTTCAGGTGGAAGAAAATGCTATTAGATAGAAATTTGGATCTACACCTGGGAATAAAGAGCACCAAAAATTATAAATATATAGGTTATATAAAGTAGAATTTCCCCACATTTTAATTACTTTAAGTGAGAATTTATAATAGTAATGCATTTAGACATTTATAGACGATGCAGAGGTACAATACCTGACAGTAGCAGCACAAAGATTGAGAAGGACACGTGGAAATATTTGAAAGAAACCACGATAAGTTTAAGATGCTTGTTTAGCCCTTATAGCAACCACTAAAATTTTTAAAAAGAAGAATAAAGCTATAAATCCAAGGGTGGGGCGAAAATGGACTAGAAAGAAAAGAGTTAATTCAACTCAAAATAGAAAGAAATCATGAAGTGTCCCTTGACGGACCCTTCGCGTGATTCATAGCTTGACTACTGTGAATAACGCCGCAGTGCACGGAGGGTGCGGAGATCTCTTGGACATATGGACTCATTTCCCTTGGTGTATGGGAGCAGGTTGAGGAGATGTTGGTCAAAGGAGACAAGGTCTCAGTTAAAGATCTACTCAAGAGATCTATTGGAAAGTATTGTGACTATAGTTAACATATTGTATTATTGAAAATGCTAAAGTATTCAAATCACAAAAAATATTCCACAATGCGTCTGTGTCAAAACATCACGCACACCATGAGTAAACACAACTTCGTCTATAATTAACTAAAATAAATTTAAAATTAAAAGCAATAGAGAAAAGTCAATGAAAACAAAAAATAATTCTTTGAGAGTAATGATAATAAATTATATAGATAAAAAAGGATGAAAATGAATTATTTGAACAATTTAATGTCATTAAGCTTCATATCTCAGGTGAAGTGGACATAGTCCTTGAAATATACAAACAAATCTCCCTGAAAGAGGAAATAGATAGCCTGAATAGTTCAGTATCTTTTCAGGGAGTGGAATTTAAACTTAAAAACTTTCCCATGAAGAAAACCTCAGGCCTAGGTGGCTTTACTGGTGAATTCTGTCAAAGGTAGAAATAATAGGAGTTCCACACAAACCCTTCCAGAAATAAAAGAGTGCTTTCCAATTCACTTCATGACGCCAATTTTAATCTGGTACCAAAATCAAAGATATTACAAGAAAATACTGCAGACCTCATCTCTAGGAACAACTGAAAACAGATAATGCTTCACAACTGAATAGGATTTTTCCTAGAAATGCAAGATTATTTCCACATTCAAAGATCAATGCAATCCCCCAAATCGAAAGAACAAAGAAAAATTACATCTACAGTAGAGTGCACATAGGGAAAGCATTTAGCAAAATCCAGTACCCGTTAGCAATAAAATTCTCAGCACATTATTTCTGGGAATAGGAGAGAACTTCCATAAGATTATCAAATGCATCTGTGGGAAAATCTACAGCTCATCTTGTATGCGATTATGGGCATACGATCATGAACAAGGCCAGAATATCCCTTGCCTTCATTTGGTCCTAACCACAGCAATTGGGAAAAAAACGATACATAGAGACTGGGTTATGAGAAGTAAATATATCTTGGACATGGTACACCTGTCTAGAAAATCCTGCGTTCCAAAGCAAATCTACTAAAACAGTTTTGAGATACAAGGTTAATATAAAAATATCACTTTCTCATCTGTAAATTAGCAATGAAAAATTGAAAACACCTAAATAATGAATTTTGAAAATATGCACAAGACTTGTGCATTGAAAATTATCACCATTGAGAAAAATTTCAAGAGCCACAATGGCATTCATCCATAAATTGACTTATGGGTTTAATGAAATTACATTCGAAAATCCAAAATATTGGGGGGCATTTTGTTTTTAGAAATTGATAAAATGATTCTAAGATTTTTATGGCAATGCGAAACACCTAGAATATCCAAACGAATTTTAAAAAACATATGCACCAAGATGGACTTACACTCCATGATTTCAAAACTGACTATGCAGCTACAACAATTCAGGCAGTGAGGTCCACAAACAGATGAGAGGAACAGAATGATTAGTTTATAAAAGACCAGCAGACAAACAGTCAGTTGGTTATTGACCAAAGTGCCGAAGTACGTCAGCGGAGAAAGGATCTTCTTCCCGACAACATGGTCAAGCAACTGGATGTAAAGGGCAAAGCAATGAGCTTCCATTTCTGTCTCACCCTGCGCAACAAAAACAACTCTACAGCTAACGCATAAAACCGCAAAACTTGTAAAAGGAAAGAGCAAAAATTCCTTTGTGTTTTCTGTTAGACAAATGCTTCTAACCAGTATCCAACGCACACGCCCCCCCCCCCAAAAAAAAATCAAATTAAATGTCAAAAGCAATTTTTTCCTTCAAAAATACTGTCAAGAAAATGAAACGAGGCTCTGGAGAGGTGGCTGAGTGATTGTAGCACTTGCCTGGGATGCGTGAGGACCTGGGTTCAAACCCCAGTACTATATACACAACTGTCAGAAAGAAAGGTCAGATGAAAAAAATAAATATGATTGATTGTCTTTCATTCTCTTTCACTCTCCCCTTCTCTGTCTCTTGAAATAAAAAAGAAAGAAAAGAAATGAAAAGACAAATCTCACAAACTTGGAGAAGCCCTTTGTAAAACATATTAATAAAGGGCTTATATCTAGAATTTATAAAGAACCCTTTCCACTTAAGATAAACCAAGAAAAGTGGACCAAAGATTTGAAACAGATGCTTCAGCATGGGAGATATATGAACATTAAACACAATCACGGGAAGATGTTCAACAGTGTTATTCACGAAGGAAATGTTAATTAGAACTGCTGTGAAATACTTATAGACATCTTACATTTCTATAAATAAAGGATTCTGAACATTGCCAATGATGCAGAACAACGCGGAAAACAAAATATTTCCACTATGAGAATTAGTTTGCCAACTTATTAAGTCACATACAATCCTATAATGATCCAGCAATTCTTTTCCTATTTATCCACCAAGAGATATAACTTACATTCACACAATGGCTTACATCAAATATTCATAGCAGCTTCCTCATAGTTGCCAGCCCCAAACTGGAAACAACTGAAATATCCATCAACAAGTTAATATAGAAGCAAACTGTGGTATAGCCCCAAATGAACTATTACATAGCAATGAAAAATAATTAACTAGTAATATTATCAACAACATGCATGAATCAACATGAATGATACAATGAATTTTATCTTGTATAATTCTATTTATGTGAAATTATAGAAAATGAAAAGCTATGGGAATAGAATATGGATTAATGGTTACCAGAGACAGGGAATTGAGGAAAGTGATTGAACTGAAAGGACACAAGAAAATTATGTGTCATAGTAATGAACACAGTGACATGATTGGATAAATCTGTCAAACATCATTGAAATGTATACTCAAAATTGGTGAATTTTATTTTATGTAAATAATACCAATATTGCTGATAAACTATACTTCTTAATTTATACATCTTTTTCTGGTGTGATAACATTGACTAGCATTTCTAGAATTATAAAAACAATGATAGGAGAATCACCTGCGGAAACTTTCCTGATTTCACTGCTTGTTCATCTGTTGTTTCATACTAGAGACGATGAGAGACTACTGATTTGGAATTAATGTTCTCACCACATTTAATATCTCGTATTCCTGTTTGGTTAAGGGTTTTCATGGGACTATCTGCTGGCACCTGTTTATAGGATCATATAATTTTTTAAGTTTTGATCTTTGGATCTGATTAATTATATCAAGAGAGTTCATGGTAGTGAATCAATTATGTAACAGTGCTAGAAAACACCTTGTCTTTTTATTTTTTAAGAGAGAGGGACACAGAGAGAGAGAGAAAATGTGAGAGAGAGAGAGAGAAAATCAATTTTTTTTAGCTTTTCACATGGCTTTCGTTGCTCTGACACTTAGTTGTGTACGTGGTGCTGGGATTTGAACCTGTGTACTCGCACATGCCTGGCAAGCACCGTAACCGCTGAGCCACTGCTCCAGCCCCAATATGCTTGTCTGTTATGGATTCTTTTTAAATGTGGGAGTTATGTCTCAGTTTTTAGAAGTCAGATGAATCACTTGTTTTCTTTTATGCTCTGTCTTTATTAAATGTGCTATTGGAAGCATAGTTAGGTTGTGAATGGTGTAAAGTTTTTCTTTTTATTGTTTGCTCTGAGACATTTAATGAAATTGCATAAAACACCTTGGATATCCTGACTTAATTAGCTTTTAAAACTACCTGAGTCATATACCCTCTTGGGGGACTTGACAACATTCCCTAATTCTCTTGAGATTATCGAATTAATTTTGTTAATTTGCATTTTCTAAAAATTTATTCATTAGGAATATTTTGTTTTTACCAGGATTTCCTTCTTTATAAGAACAGAGTTAAATAGATTTAAACATGGAATTCTGTTACAATTTTAAATATGTTCTATATGATTTGTTACATTGCTTGTGTTTTCTCTTTTATGCTAAATTAACCTTACCAGATTACCTCTACTTGCTTCCCCCCACCCCAAGACAGCTATTTGATTTACCAATTGTATATTTTGTATAATTTCTTCTTATATTTTAGTTTACTTCATTACTCTTTTTCCAGCTTCAGGTTTTTGATTCTTAGTTCATTTGTATCCATTCTTTTTATTTCATAATAAAACATTTTGAATTATAACTTTTTTGTAAAAATAGCTTTGGCTGTCTTCCTTATGTTTTAATGATTATTGAAGTTTTTATTTCTTTAGGAGCTCATGGCACAATATTCGTCGATAGTGGGGAGCTAGCAAAGGGGTTGAGCAAGGACGTGCTATGATCAGGTATATAAATTCCTGACCGCACCGTGAGGATGGATTTCAATTCAGGGGTACTTAGGAAGTGGCATAGGATACTACTGCAGGAGTCCGTGTAAGTGGTGATGACCGATATGAGCAGAAGTCAGACCGTGGGGCGCTGATGAGCTAAGGGCAGGAAAGGCAAGGGGGGCAGTGAGAATCTGATCACAAACTTTAGCAGCAGGCTGGGCAAGCTTTATCTGAGAGCATACCCTCAGCCTGAATGATCCTGAAAACAAGAGCTGGGTGGGGGCTATTTTTTTGTTCTTTTAGTTGGCTCTCTTGAGGTATACATGACAAGGATATCCAGTGATGTATTTTTTTTTTTTTAAGAAAGAGAGAGGGACAGTGAGAGAGACAGAGAAAGAGAGAAACAACTTTTATTTAGTTTTTCACATGACCTTAGTTGCTCCAACACTCAGTTGTGTACGTGGTGCTGGGGTTTGAACCCGGGTCCTTGTGCTTGCCAGGCAAGTGCTGAAACCACTGAGCCACTGCTCCAGCCCCCAGTGATCTAATTTTAAAAGCATGGATTTTAACTTGTTCCTAATTCACAGTTTTCCCCCTTCCTCTCCATTCCTTCCATTTCCTGTTCTTTTTTTTTTTTTTTTTTTTTTTTTTTTTTTTTTTTTAGGAGTTAGGGACAGTATCAAGGCCACCAGCTGAGCTAGGACTTGAGGTGCAGTATTCCAAAGGGAAGTGCATTGTGGTGGTTCTCCTCAGGGCTGCAGGAGCTGAGCAGAGTTGAAGGACTGAGGAGCCCTTCACATGTCCCCTGATTCTCAGAAGTAAAACTTTACACCTCACAGTCTGAGGAGGAGGAAAGACATGGATGAACATTCCAGAATTCTGATGAGGGTGTAAGGAGCCAAGAATAGGGGCTGCAGCAGTGGCACAGCAGTTGGGCGCTTGCCTGTCATGCATGAGGACCTGGGTTCAAATCCCAAAACCACATACTCATTGATTCTCTCTTTCTCTGTTTGTCTCACTCTGTCCTCCCCCACCTCTTTTTAAAGGAGAGAATCAATTTTATTTATTTTTTTCATCTGGCCTTTGTTTGTCATTCACCTAGCTGTGTAGATGATGCTGGAGCCCAAACCCGGGTCCCAACGCGTGCTAGGCAGGTGCTCCAACCACTGAGCCACCACTCCAGCCCCCTCCCTCTCTTTATATAATTTTTCAATAATTTTTTTAAGAGAGAAGGACAGTGAGAGAGAGAGAGAGAGAGAGAGAGAGAGAGAGAATCAATTTTTATTGAGTTTTTCACGTGGCTTTTGTTGCTCTGACACTTAGTTGTGTACGGGGGTTGCTGGGGTTTGAACCCATGTACTTGCGCATGCTGGGCAAGTGCTGTAACCACCAAGCCACCGCTCCAGCCCCAAGGACCAAATTCTGAATTGAAGAAATATGGTCATTGAGGATGTTGGTCCTTGAGCTGTTGCACGCTGCATTCCGGTTACTCAGAAGCACCTGGAATTCTCAGAATGTGCCTACTGTTTCCTCCCACGCCCCCATTTTATTGAACTCATAACTCTCTCTGCCAAGAGTCCCTTTTAAGCCTGACTTCGATTTTACTGTCCAGTTTCTATTGAGCATTCATTTATTTAGTCCGTAGGTTTACTTTTGGATTCAATGTCTGCAGTGTGCTTGGCACTACGATTTGCACTAGGAATGCAGTGATAACTGATGGTCTCAGCAGCTTCCTTACTGCAGCTCACTCTCTAGCACTTCTTTGAGGTTCTAAATAAGTATCACTGGAAACTTTCTGACTCCCTGATTCACTAACATACACATCTGGAAATAAACTTTCCTTTCTGCCAAAGCAATTGGGATTCATCTATTTCATCAAACTTATTACCTGAGCTGTGGTCAGCAGCTTATTTAACCGGCTTTCCCACGGGATTAGTGCTCCATTCTGAACAAAGACATCGAGATGCGCTGATGAGGAAGTATTGTAGATGCTCAAGGTCAACAAAGCATCATCTGTCCAATACAGTTTAAACTCCTAGTACAGAGACACAGTTTAAACATTAGACCACTACATTGGTTTCAATAATGTCTTGCTTGGGACTCTACAAGCACTGCATTTAAGCACTTTAATTTCACAGAGAACTTTCCTGTTTATTATGTCACTAAATTCTCAAAATAATTTTTGAACTACAATTTTTGGTGTGTTCCATAAGAACAAAATCAGGAATGAGAGGACAAATTGCATCTTCAAAATCATACGGACGCTAAGTGCTTGAGTTGGAATTCAAACTCTTCACACATGGCAGTTTAATCAAAATGTATATTTAAGTTCAGCAAAGTTATTTACACATAATTGATAATGCTTTTTACTTTATATACTTAAATATTTTCTCCTTAAATGTAATTTATTTAGAGAAGTTAATAACAAAATATAACATTGGATTTTAGAGTTAAAAAAATCTTCAACATATATATACATGCTTTTTAAAATGAAAGCTATACATGAGAAAGTGCTCTAAATCTTTAGTAATTAGAGAAATGCAAATGAAAACCACATTAAGATATCACCTTACACCAGTCAGAATGGCAAAGATGAAGAAAATAATAATAGATGCTGGAGGGGCTGTGGAGAAATAGGCACACTAACACACTGTTGGTGGAGCTGCAGACTGGTACAGCCCCTCTGGAAAGCAGTATGGAGAATCCTTAAAAAACTAGGGATGACTCCACCATACGACCCTGCTATTCCACTCCTGGGTATCTTTCCAGGGGACTTAGAATCAGCACATTACAGTGACACAG
>PVKS010005268.1:0-80943 GCA_004027875.1 Aplodontia rufa
ACTTGTGAGGTGTCTGTGGTCAGCTGAGTCCAGTTCTCTGGGTCTGAGATAAAACCAAACATCATGGCAGAAGGGAGTGGTGGAAGGAAGTACTAAACTCATGGCAGCTAGGAAGAGGAGAAAGAAAGAAAGAAGAGAAAAGAGGAGAAGTAGGCACAAGATATAATCCCCAAGGGCATGACTTCACTGACTTGATTCCTTTAACCATGCCCCACCTGCCTACAGTTACCACCCAGTAGTGGACTCAAATTGGTAATCCACCAAATGGATTAATTCACTGATCGTCATTCAATCTTTTCATCTCTTGACTTTGCATTGCTACAGAGCCTAACCAATAAGCCTAACCAAATGTCTTTGTGGGACATTTTTAGATCCAAACCATAACAAATGGTGAGAGGAGTTACAAAAAGTTGTGGTTTCTTTTGTTTTTCTTCACCTAATGTATTTTCAAATAGAAATGATAAACCATTAACTTGAGAGCATTAACTACCTCTTAAAGAGCTATTCCTGCATTCTGTTATGTTTAAATCTTTATTTTTTTGACTTAACAAGATTCTTATGATTACCCTTGTATATTATTTCAGGTTTCTGTAACACTATTATAATAGTTTATGTAATAGAACATGGTCAATTTATTGGGGTATGACATTATAGATGTAAAGAAACTGAAAAATTTAAGACATAAATGTTTATGTCTTTGAGTTATAGAATTGATAGGACTATGTAATAGGTAATTAAAAAGAATAAATACCTATTAGCTTAACCATTGAGAATGACAATATGCATAGATCTCTTTGAGTTAATCTAATACACACACACACACACACACACACACACACAAATGAACGCTCTAGACTCTTCCAATTGTCCAATGCCTGATTCTAATACTATTCATGTTCAATTTATATAGCTTTGAGTATTTTAATATATTAACAATATCCTCTTATATCAGAATTATTTATTAACAATTTTGAAATTCACTAAAACTTGAATATCATTATGGTTGTTTCTTAGAACTACATTTTCTAATTTGATGAAAGAACATAGTAAGCTATTTTGAGTGATAATAATAAACCTACAAATTAATATTTATGGAAGAACTTTACGGTTTGCTTTTCTAAGTGGTTTAATGGTTTTTGGTATCAGGGACTGAACCTGTGGGTACTTAACCACTGAGCTATATCCTCAGCCCTTTTTACTTTTTCTTTTGAGACAGGGCCTCACTAAGTTGCCTAGGGGCTTGCTAAGTTGCTGAAGGTGGTCTCAAAGTTGCCATCCTCCAGCCTCTGCCTCCTGAGTTACTGGGATTATAGGCTTGCACCACCATGCCTGGCAAGTAGTTAAATGTTAAAAATTTCTTAGTAATATTTTAAATCTGTATAGTCCACGTAGATTTTTTTCCATTTTGTAAAATTTGTTTCTTCAAGTATTTTCCATATGTTATTACTGCTAGTATAAAGAAAAACATTAGTTTTAGACAACTATATTTATAGAAAAATTTGTACTTTTATTTTTTCACTTCAGATATTCCTCTTTTATCTAGAACATTATTTGTGTGATTTTTGATAACCTCTAGAAAACCTTTACGTGATAACAATAGTAATAAATAGGATTCATAATCTATATCTTTACATTTAATGAAAATACTTCAAGTACTGGTTTTGGTTTTTACTTTTAATCCTTCCCCACATAATAATTTCTCTTAAACTCACTTTTAGTAATCAATAGGATGTTCCAAAACATAAACGACAATTATGAAAGATGTCTTTCAACTAAATTTCATATCTTAAATGCTGGACTTTGAATGATCCAAGATGGATGACTTTTCAAAGATCAATTCTAGTATTTCTCAATATCAGTGTCCAAGTGTAATTTGGCTAATGATTCCAGAGTATTTAACACCAAGGAATAGCTCTGATGTGTCAGAATCATAGAACAGTTCATCTCGAGGTGTAAACTATTTCAGACCACATGGATCTTTCCTATTACTGGATAGGAATGAGGGGAAAATAAAGGAGGAAAAAGAGGATATAAACTACCCAAGTGTGGTAATTTAAGTGATTGAGAGGAGTATGTTTACAGACTCACAGAGATATATTTTGAGATGTGTTGAAAAAACAGTTTGGCTGTGGGGTTGAAGGAATAGCACTAGAGCAGAGGAATTATTTATGAGATCCCAGAAAACTAGTGGCTATTCATTTACAAAGTCCAACAACCTGGGGCAAATAGTACAGAATCTCAGATGTAATAATAATAAGGTTTGTGACAAGAGAAGAACAAGAGAAATGTCTGAGGACTCATTCAAAGAAATAAAATCCAATTTAAAAAATCATCAGCAGTTATTGAAACCATCTGTCAGAAGATATGCATAATTTTCATGGAGAAGGCTCTTTATGTGCAAAAGAGCCTAAACAGAGAGAAGACAAGCTTTTTTATATTTATCAATGTTATATTTTTTTTATATTTTTAAGAATGATGTGAGTACTATATTGTTAAGGAACTCTTTTAAATAGAAATCATAAGATAACTTAAAAAGGATTAAGGAAATCCTTATTTAATTTCATAGATTTGTGAGTTTTTCTATTTTAACAAACAATATGAGAAGTTTATATTTTTGTTTACTTAATAATAGAAAAGATGTTGTTTTACTGTATTTCAGAGAAGATATTTAAAAAGACATTGGCAACATGCTTAAGAGGGTAGGGAACTAACAACTTTTGTAAGACCATACAAGATAAATAAGAGAAGACACCTTGAAACTCTTAAGATTTGAAAGAGTGTGGAAGGAAAGGAAATTGAATCAAGTGTGCTACAACTTTAACTAAGCAATGATGACAAACCAAAGCAAAACAGCAACAACAAACCTTTAAACTAACATGGCTGCACAGGTAATAATTTCTTTTGGTGTTCAGTGCTATATCCCACACTTTTGCAGTGGTGAGCACAGGTTTTCTGAGAGCTTAAACTCAAAACATTTCAGTGAACACCTTTAGATTGATAAAAACTGACAACAAACACGAAAAACAAAAATCAAAACCTCAAGAAACAAGAATCAGATCAAAATGGATCAAGGAGCTAGGTATTAAACCAGCTATCTTGCAACTGATGGAAGACAAATTAGGTCCAACACTTCAGCATTTGGGAGTAGGCAAAGACTTTCTCAACATGTCTCCAAAAGTGAAGGAAGTAAAGTAAAAAATCAGTGAAAGGGATACCATAAAGCTAAAAAGCTTTTGTACTGCCAAGCAAATAATCAAAAGAGTCAAGAGGTTTCCTACGGAAATGGAGAGAATCATGGGCTATGATTCCTCATACAGGGGCCTCATATCCAGAATCTACACAATCCTCAAAAATCTCAACTATGAAAACACTAACAGCCCAATTAATAAATGGGCCAAAGAGCTAAATAGAAATTTCTCACCAGAGGACATTGATCAAAACAATCCAATGAATATATGAGAAAGTGCTCTAAATTTCTAGTAATCAGAGAAATGCAAATGAAAACCACATTAAGATATCACCTTACACCAGTCAGAATGGCAAAAATGAAGAAAATAAACAATAATAGATGCTGGAGGGGCTGTGGAGAGATAGGCACACTAACACACTGTTGGTGGAGCTGCAGACAGGTACAGCCCCTCTGGAAAGCAGTGTGGAGAATCCTTAAAAAACTAGGGATGAGCCCACCATATGACCCTGCTATTCCACTCCTGGGTATCTTTCCAGGGGACTTAGAATCAGCACAGTATAGTGACACAGCAATATCTATGTTCATAGCAGCACAATTTACTATTGCTAGGCTATGGAAACAACCCAGATGTCCCTCACTGGAAGAATGGATCCAAAAACTGTGGTACATTTGTACCATGGAATTTTACACAGCAATTAGAATCGATGATAATGCAGCCTTTGAAGGTAAATAGATGGCTATAGAAGAAATTATGCTGAGTAAAATCAGCTTAACCCAGAGAACTAATGGTCGATTGTCTCCACTCATCTGTGGAGGTCGGGACTAGACCCTGGCCAGTGAGAAAGTTGGTTTATTATCATGTGTTAAATCCAGATAAGATATAATGCTATACAACATAATCCTTTTTTAGAGATATGGGGGGAAGGGGAAGGGAGGGATAAGGGTGGGTAATTGGAGGGGCACTCCTGGGGGTAATTGTGATATCCAGAATCTACACACATTTTATATTATTTTGTTAAAAACTTGTATGATTGTTCAAAAATTTAAAAAATAAATAAAAAAAGAAATTATAGAAACAATTACATATGGTGGTGACGTGTATTTAGGTAGAGAAAAAGGATCACAAATATCATAGATTTGAAATAGTTAAAACATAACATAAATACAATAAAATCCAGAAAAATAATAGAATGTTTATATTAGTTACTTAATACTCTATGCAATATTTTTCTACATTTTTCTTTCTTACATTTTCATCATCCTTTAGGTAACAGTATTTTATAATATTATGTTTACAGAGAAAATGGAAAGACTACTCTGTGTGTATTAGCTTGATTAAAATTTGTTTTTTACCATTAATATTTTTAAACTGTTGTCTTTAGAATTTATTGCAGTGGTGGCATAAATTTCTGTCCAAAATAGAATGACAGATTTACTCTGGCACCTTCAGTAACTAAAAAGGCAGGGAAAAAAATGAAACAAGGTTTTTCAATCCCTGGAACACATATGAAAATAATCCCTGAGAGAAGGAATTTGTATTGAGGCTCGTGCTAGAGTGTATACAGCTTATTACATGGAGAAAATGTCTAACCACAGTCAACTAGGCAGCATGAATTGTGGGGGGAGCACAGAGTTTGGTAGACCAAGATGAAAAAATGGAATTGAAGAGAATAAATCTATACAGAAGAAAACAATTGAGTTGCTTGCTGGATAGTAGGCAGTGCTTACTTGTAAAGCAAACAGACAAATAAACAAATAAACAAGGCCAACACAAACAGTTCTACAAGAGGCAGGGTAAAATCTCACAACTTAGTAGGGCTTAGCCCAAGTGAAAAATTATATAAAATACACAGAAATATACTTTAAAATATATAAAATACACAGAAGCAGTTTGCCTTAATACTGGTGCCAATTTATGCCTGATCTAAAGTTTGTATGAGTTCCTGGGAATTTAACATAACAATGGTTAAAAACACAATTCCAAAGGATTAAACTGTTTTTCAGTAACTAGAACATTACATAAAAACACTAAAAATACTTAGAGGACACTAGCTTCCCTTACTATACCCATCATCAAACTTTGTAAACTTTAAAATGTATTCTGTTTGCATGGTATTGGTATCAAAACAGAACTGAAGACCAGTGGAACCAAATAGAAGATCCTGAAACAAACCCCCATATCTTTAACTATTTGTTATTTGATAAAGGGGGCAAAAGCATAGTGTGGAAGAAAGATAGCCTGTTCAACAAATGGTGTTGGACAAATTGGACAGCCATATGTAGACAACTGAAGCTGGATCCTTATCTTTCGCCCTGCACAAAAATTAAATCAAACTGGGTTAAAGACCTGGATATTAAGCCAACAACTTTAAACTTACTAGAAAAAGAAGTAGTGTCAGCACTACAGGACATAGGAATCGGCAGCGTCTTCCTTAACAAAACTCCCATGGCTCAAGCAGTAAAGTCAAGAATAAATGAATGAGATGCAATCAAACTAAAAAGTTTTTGCACAGCTAAAGATTAAGTCAAGAGCATCAAGAAAGAACCTACAGAATGGGAGAAAAACTTTGCCTGCTACACCTTGGAGAGAGGGCTAGTATCCAGAATATACAAGGAACTAAAGAAACTAAACACCAAAACCACAAATAATCCAATCAATAAATGGGCTACGGATCTTAAAAGAAATTTCTCACTTGAGGAAGTCCAGAAAGCACATAAACATGTGAGAAAATGCTCTACATCATTAGCTATAAGGGAAATGCAAATCAAAATTTCAATGAGATAGCACCTCACTCCTGTTAGAGCGGCAAAAATAAAAAATTTGAACAATAATAGATGTTGGAGGGGCTGAGGGAAAAGAGGAACACTGTTACACTGCTGGTGGGACTGCAAACTTGTTCAGCCACTTTGGAAAGCAGTGTGGAGACTCCTCAAAAAATGAAGGATGGAACCACCTTATGACCCAACTATCCCACTCCTGGGTATTTTCCCAAAATGTTAGAATCAACATATTATAGTGATGTGGCTTCATCAATATTTATAGCAGCTCAATTTACCATAGCTAGATTATGGAACCAACCCCGATGCCCCTGACTTGACCAGTGGATACAAAAACTTTGGTACATATGTACAATGGAGTACTACTAGGCCATTAGAGAAGATGATATTATGACTTTTGAAATCAAATGGATGGAGATGGAAAGAATTATGCTAAGTGAAGTATCCCAATCTCAGAGACTCAAAGGTCAAATGGTTTCTCTCATCTGTGGAAGCTAGAATACATGGGGAAGCAGTATGTTACACAGCTAAGCTAATAATAACTTCAAATTGTATGATTCTTAATGCAACAGGGAGATGACTCCCTAGGATACTTGGAGGAGTACGGTGGGGGACAGGGTGGGGGGAGGGCTTAGGAAGAACACCTGGGAGACTGAAGGGTGGGGATATGGGGGAGTCATCTCAGAAGGAGATCTCTGACCTCCATGAGATATCCATTTAACTCAGGGGGTCTTCTGGGGGAAACAGCAACATGGGAAACCCAAGCTGGGCATCCATGACATGGCATTAGTCTTGGATAACAGTATATATACATTTGTTCTTGAATGTTTGATAATGTTTCCCCCTCAATTGTAACTCTATATGCATCTAATAAAAAATGTATTCAGTTCAATACAAACTTATAAAGAAGTAGGGAAAAAGACTCAATAAGGAAGCAAATTAGCATAAATTTATAGACCCAGAGAAAACACAGATAATAAAATTATTATACAAGGCAATTGTAATAGAGATTAAAAAGATATCAGTGGTAAAAATAGTGAAGGGACCAGAGTGGTGGCTCAGCAGTTATGACACTTGCCTGGCATGCATGAGAATGTGGGTTCAAACCCCAGCACACAACAGTGTTGGAGGAATGAAATCTACGTGAAAAACTAAATAAAATTGATTCTCTCTTTCTCTCTCACTGTCCCTCTCTCTCTTAAAAAAAGAAAGAAAGAAAAGTAGAAAAATATGAGCATTATAAGGAAACGATAGAAATTGTGAAATTTCAAGCTTGGAAAGAAAACAGTGGTCGAAAACTACAAACATTGTTGGGTGAAACACTAATGCCTAGGGAAACCTGCAGTGAGATAAGATAGACTAAAGAATGTGATAATGCAGGAAATGGAGAGGGGCAGCTGGTCACTTCTTTGGTCTACAATATTTAGGTGAAAATCAAAGCAGAATGACCTTGGCTGTGAAGTCAAGCAATGAGCTCATGAAATAGCTGAAGAAATCCACCTATACAGTGGGCATGCAAACTATCCAATATGTTCCCACTGCTTAGAGATGTGGTGTGATTCTCCTTTGTATTCTAGAGCAGCCAGTGAGAACATGTGATTAATAAAATATATCAAACCTCTTCATTTAGTCCTCCAAGTTCTTTCTTTGGGATTAGTAAACAGTATGTTTGGGGACTTTTTCAGCCCTGGAGTTGAACAGCAATATAGATATTACATACAAACAGAAACTATCCAAAGTAAAACAAAGAAGGAAAGGTCAGATCAAAGCAAACTATATCCTACCAATAAGCTGTAGGCCAGGATCAAATATCTTAATATTTGTGTAATTAGAGCTCTAGAAATGGTAGTTCAGGGGTAAAGACTGCAGACAATTATAATAAATAGTTTTCAAAATTTTACAAAACTCTAAACTCACAGAAACAAAAATCTCAATAAACACTAAGCACAAGATACTAGAAGAAAACTATATTAGGGCACATTAGTAACACTGGTGAAACTATTTACACCAACGATAAGGAGGAAGCTTAAAATCTGAAAAAGAAGGAAGAGACATTCCAGAGAAAGAGGTATATCCAGAAGTAAAAAAAGTTGATGACAGAATTCTTTTTGGAAATTTGATGAGGCATAATGCTGTAGAGTAATATCCTTATAATTTTCAGGGAAAGATTGCTGTTAGAGTTTAACATTGTTGTGGATATGAAGGAGGAAAACTGGCTACTTCCCTCATTTCCAAACTCTTGGAATGACCTTGGCTGTAAAGCACAGGAATATACTCATAAAATATCTGAAGAAGTTCATAAGTAAACTTAGCATGAAACCTCTCCTTTATATGCATTCCCCCTCCTTGTAGATGTGGTGTGGCCCTTCATATAGGCACAGCCTGATGCTGCTGAGGAATATATAATAAAATGTCTAAACCCTCTGTTGAATCATCCAAGTTTTTTTTTAAGGGTTAATAGACAATATACTGGGACATTTGCAGCACTGGAGTTAAAAAACTGCCAAGTAGAATTTTAGACAAAGTGAAATATTTTTCTAACATGTAAAAATTAAAAAAATTAGTTACATGAAAATGAGTATTCTAGGAAACATTGGAGGAATTTGATTACTTAGAAGAAAAATGTTACTACATGGAAATCTTGATCTATATAAGAACAGTATTTATGGAAAAAGATAACTATGAGGAAATATGAAATACATTTTTATTATTTATGAATATTATACTAGATAATTCAGAGTATGAAGCAAAAGTTGTTTCTAAAAAGTTTTGTGTTGTTTATAACATGAAAATGTAAAATATATGACAATAGTAGCACAAATAACAGGTTTGGCAGATAGAAGTATACTATTGTATAACTGTACTATACATGAAGTGACGCAATGTTGCCCAACATTGAGAATGATCATTAAGACTCATTCTTTAAAGTCTAGACTAATCACTGAAAAGTCAAAGCAAAGACATAGGGATAAAAAGTCAGTAACAGAAGCAAAACAGAGTGATAGTGACACTGACAACAGGAACTTCTGACTTGGTACTGGTGGTAGAAGCCGTCTGTGTCAAGTGAGTACTAATACTCAGGCCAAGCTTTAATGTGGAAAAAGGAAAAAAAAGGCAGAAGGGGCTTCCTTGTGGGCAGAAGAGGAACAACCCAGATTGAGGGAGATTTTGTTGCCCACCAATAAAAGGAAGAGCCAGCCTCTTATCTAACAGCTGTGGAATGAAGAAGGGTTGGGTGTTTTTTTCTTTTTTTTTTTAAGTATTTGTTTTTATTGGTGCATGGTATTTGTACATAATTGTGGGATTCATTACAACATTAATAAATGCATATAACATAATTTGTTCCATTTCAATCTCCAGTACTATCCCTTCCTCCACCTCTCTTTCTTCTTCCAGATCTACTTCCTCTGATCTATTGCTCTTCTATTATTTTTTTTAAATTGGTGCATTATAAAATATTTATATTCCAGATAAAAGTGGTGATAGATGTGGAAAACTACCAGAAGCCACTTAGCCAGGCAGCAAACATCAAACAATCTCATTGTTTCAAAAATCTACTGTCGTGGGGCCCTCATCTGAATCTATTGTGTCAGGCCCTTATCAAAGGATCCCTACCCTACTGAAAAACTCAGTCTAATAGCCACCCTACTGAAAAACCCAGTTTAACCAGAAAAATTCCTTCTGTGAACAATGCTGCCCCCACCCCCCACCCAATTCAGCCCATAAAAGATCACCTATCCGAAAACCAAGGGGCCATTTTCCATTTTCCACTTGGCAAGTGTGTCCTGCACATACTGCAATAAATCTAATTGATTTGTTGAGGTCTGGTCCTTTCTTTCTGTGCTCCATTCCCTTTTTTTCAACCTCTTTTCCTTTCAGTTGGTGCTGGAAACCTGAGACTGGAAGACAGGACTTTTAGTCTCCCTCCCATTCTCTTTCATCCACTCTTCCTTATTCTTTGTCTATCCTTCTCTATTTTCCCTTCACACAAGATTTGAGATTCAGAGCACCCTCCAAGTGCACAACAGCTAAATGGTGGCTGGAAAACAACCCAAAATCAACCCCCTTCCGGTGTGAAAATCCGCACCCTCATTGCTACATGAATAGAGCAAGAGCTTTTCTTGCTTTACTTTTCTTGCTTTACCTCATTCTTGTCTTTACTTTTGCAGTTCTACCAGATCTCTAGATCACAGATCCATTCACCATTTGGTTCCTGCATACAACACAGGTCATCTTAATAAATTTGCTGGAGAGGTAAAACTCCTTGTTTCTTGTGGAGATACCCTGCTAGAAATCTCCCTCATTTCCAGATCCCTTGGGATTGAAGGTGCGGAGTCCTACTCACTCCCAGGTTATTTGGCTCTGCCACCTGGTGGCAAGGAGTAAATGGAGGATTGTTTGGTTTCTCCTGTCACTTCCATCACATAGTCCATTCCTAGGGACTCCCCCCACCCCCCGCCCTTGACTGTCTTCTAAAAAACTTCAAAACTCTTCACTTTCAATCTGACCTCAAGCTGAAGTGCATTATCTGCTTAAGCACACAAATTTGGCTTTAATAAAATTAGAGAGCCAGAGTCAATACCCAAATTCAAGACCATTGACCCAAAAATACTAACAGATCTTCATATCTTCCTATGCCAAAATGGTAAATGGTCTGAAATTCCTTGTCACCAGAATTTTTTCTATCTTTACTCCTATCCTTCTCTGCGTCAACCTTCTCCACTTTCCAACTCCTCCTCACAGACACTCCCCTTCCTAAGAAAACTAAAAACCTACATCCTCCTACCTCTTCCTTTGCTGCCCCTGAAGCTGCAGATGAACCTCCTCCTTACTATACCCCCAACTCTCCTACCAGTCCTAGCCCAACTCAATCTCCACCTTCAGCCCCTCCCTAAGCCACTCACCCTCCACCTTCCAAACCTTCTGTTCTTTCCCCTCCAATTACCCCCTTAAAAACCCACAAATTCCAACCTCAATATATATTTCTTCTCTGAGAGGTGGAAGGAACTATGAGCTCTGTCTGGGTTCATGTCCCACTTTTCATGTCTAAATACACCAGTCTTGACCTGGAATCTCCAGCTGGCGCTCTTTTTCTCCAAGTCCAATTCATTCGCCAGTTGGCCCCAGACATTTGCAGAAAGCAAACTAGAGAAGGGTCCCTAAACCTCAGAACAGCAACTCTTAGATACCGCCTTTAAGGTGTTTAACAACAGGGAAGATGAGGCCAGGAGGGAAAGAGAAAAACACCTCAAAGAAAAGATACCAACTTCTGGCTTCTGCCATCCATCACCCCAGACCTGCTCCTACTGGCCCACCCACAGCCTGCTACCGAAGTGGTCAAGATGGGCATTGGGCTAAACCTTGCCCTAATCTAAGGCCCACCCCACCAAGCCGTGTACAAACTGCAGACAATGGGGACACTGGAAAGCGGACTGTCCCCAAGGGAGAACAATCTGACCCTCTGTCCAGCCCAAAACTCCTTTAACCCCTTGTACTAAAGAATTGGAATGAGGGGGCCTGGACCCGGCCACTCCTATCAGAATTGGTGGTACACCCAAGGAGGCCAGGGTTTTTGGGATGGCGAATGGCCAATCCATTTCATTTGTAGTCAACACTGGGGTGACTCTCTCTCTCTTGACTTATGGCAAGGACCCACTCTTATAAACTGTAATTGTATTGTGGGGGTCTCAGGAATTCTTGAGTATCCCCTTAAAACACCTCCCCTTCTCTGCACCTTTGGGACACTCAGTCTCTCCCATTACTTTATTTAATGTCCCAAAGCCTGGTTCCTCTATCAGGATTTCACCTCCTCCACAAACTCAAGGCTTCCATTTCTATTTCTCCCTTACAAGCCACTGCCATATTTCTCATTCAAGCCAGCTTGGACATTGTGCCTGCATTCCCTGAGCCTCCACCACTCCAACCCCTTCCCCATATCAACCCTTTGGTATGGGATTATTCTCAACCAAAAATAGCCTCCAACTATTCTCCCATTCAAGTCTTTCTCAAAGACCCTACCTGATATGTTACCTTGCCTCAATATCCCCTCACCTCCTGCATCCTCAAAGGGCTAAAATATATAATCTCCCACCTCCTTGAAGCCCACCTTCTATCTCTGTCCACTCCCCACATAACTCTCCCATTTTTGGTGTTAAAAAGTTTAATGGTCAATACTGTCTGGTTCAAATCCCTGCCCATCCTGTAGTGCCTAATCCCTACACCTTACTCTCCCATGTTCCTCCAACTACCTCTCACTTCTCAGTCTTAGATTTAAAAGACGCTTTCTTCACTATACCCCTTCACCCCTCTTCTCAATTCCTCTTCGCTTTTACCTGGATGGACCCAGACACTAATCTCTCCTTGCAGCTCGTGTGGATGGTCCTCTTCCATGGATTCCAGGACAGCCCCTACTATTTTGGACAGACATTACAAAGGAATCTTGCTACCCGCGACCTACAACCAAGCTCCTATCTCTGATATGTGGATGATCTCCTGCTTTGCAGCCCTTCCTATGCTTATTCAAAGCTTCACAGATGCTGCCACTCTCCTTAATGCATCGGCAAGATAGGAGTACAAGGTCTCCCAACCTAAGGCCCAAATCTGCTCTCCCAGAGTCCTATATTTAGGCATAATTATAACTCCAGAAACCTGTACAATACCCCCTAATCACTTAACAGCACTCCAAAATGTTCCTTTTCCCTCCACCAAAAGGCAACTCCATTCTTTACTAGGTCTCTCTTTAATTACTTCTGAATCTGGATCCCTAATTTTTCTCTTATTGCAAAACCTACGAAGCTTCATAAGGGGATTTATCTGAGCCCCTTTCATCCCCCTCATCTCTTTCCTCAGCTCTTAAGACTCTCCAAAATGTCCTATTATGATCTTCTACCTTTTACTTCCCAAATCCCTCAAAGCTTTTTTTCCTCTCCCTCCATTTTAAATATGGCCAAGCTTTAGGATTCCTCTATTAAAAGGCAGGGACCCCACAGCCTATTGCCTTTTTATCCAAACAATTTGACCCTGTATACCAAGGCTGGGTTTTAGATCTAAAAATCCTAGCCACTGCCGTCCTCCTCATACCTGAGGAACAAAAATTCAACTTACACCAACACATTACCATCCTAACTTCCCACTCTCACCCAGATCTTCTCAGACAGAAAGCCTTTCTCTCCCTACCCCTTCCAGGAGTCAATTGTTACATGCTTACCTTATTGATCCCATGGTCTCTTTTAGATATGATCATTCATTAAACCCAACAACCCTCCCTTTTACCTTCACATGACTCTGGCTCTCCATCATTGTCTTTAATCTCTCACTCCTGTTCTGAAACCTTAGAAATCTTTATCAACTCTTTTCCACATATCACAGACCAACCACTCTCTAATTCTCCTGACTAGTCATTGTGGGCAGTACCCCAGAATAACATCCCCATTTGGGAGGTTATGCCATCATTCAGGGCCATACTACAGAAAATTCTCCCTTTGTCTAATTAAAATCATGGAAACTTCCTACCTGCATCCCAGCACCACCTCCCAACAGGATGAACTCATAGCTCTCACCTGAGCCCTCACCCTAGCTAAAAATATATCTGTTAGTACATTCACAGACTCCAAATATACCTACAACACCATACATTCAAACATCCTAATCTGGAGAGAAAGGGGATTGTTCACTCAAAGTGGGACACCCATCTCCAATGCTAAACTTATTGAACAATTGCTGAAAGTGGCCCTCCTGCCCTTCCGTGCTGCCATCCTACATTGTAAAGGATACCAGAAGGACAAACAACATATCTCACTAGAAAATCATGAAGCAGATTGGTTAGTAAAACAAGCAGCCCAACTAAAACAACATATCCACACCTCCAAATCCCCTAGTATGCTCTTCTCCAACCCATTAAAGCTTCAACTTTCCCCAGAAGACTCCAAGTCACTATTATACTACCTCCATAATCTCTTCCACCTCGATCTCTGATCCCTTCAATTATTCACAAAAACTTCTGTACAGCTCTCCCCTTCTGACCTACGACTCCTGCAACAAATATCTAGATCTTGCCGTATTCACTTAAAAGCAAATCCTAATCTAACCTCAGGCCCAATCCTTTCTCCACCCACCAAACACGGGGGCATCTCCTGGCCACAGATTGGCAAATTGACTTTACACAAGTGCCCCAGTCAAAAAATATAAATACCTTCTGGTACTCACTGACACTTTTACCAGCTGGGTTCAAGATTTTTCCATCCACTAAGAAAAAGAGCCATCCAGTTTATCTCTTGGAATAACTGCCAGAATAAGCACTGGTGCTGTGGGACTGGGAACCTCTATAAGCTATTAGCACAGACTATCCAACCGACTCCTCGATGTTATCCAACAGGTAGCAGAATCAATATTAACACTACAAATCCAACTAGACTCCCTGGCCTGGAGGGTCTTACAAAATCACCATGGTTTAGATCTATTAAATGCTGAAAAAAGAGGGATCTGTTCATACCTACACAAAGAATGCTGTTTCTATGTGAACCAGTCCGAGTTGTTCATAGACAAAGGCAGACAACTACAAGAGCAGCTGGAAAATGGAGGAAAGAACTGGAAAAATCCTGGGGAATCCCAGGGGGGATATATCCCAGTAGGCCTTCTGGTTATTACCATTTTTGACACCCCTAGTCTTAATCATGTTAATTCTTACCTTTCTCCCTTGTCTCATTAAAATTTTCCAGAAATTCATGATGAAACTCGTCACAGGTATCTCCAGAGCTGCCATACAAGAATATGTCAAAGCTGGGACTAGAGTGGTGGCTCAGCTCTTACGGCACTTGCCTGGCATGCACAAGTACATGAGTTCAAACCCCAGTACCAGTATACAACGAAGTCTCAAAACAGTGAAAGCCATGTGAAAAACTAAATAAAAATTGATTCTCTCTCTCACTGTCCCCTCTTTCTTTAAAAATAAAAAATACGTAAAAGCCATGTTTCTGCTCCAGACTCTTAAGGGAAGGACCCCTTCTTCATCCCCATGCCAGCAGGAAGTAGCAGATATGATGTCATTGGCCCAATTCATTATATACCTTTAGAGTCTGGAGTGATGGATATGGGAAATTACCAAATCCACCCCACCAGGTAGCAAACTTCCTACTCAATGTTTTGAAATCTGTTGCCTTGGGCCCTTATCAGAGGATCCCCATCCTGCTGAAAAAACCGAGTTTAACCAGGACAATTCCTGATGTGATCCCCTCCCCCATTCAGTCTATAAAAGATCACCTATCTGAAAGCCAAGAGGCCATTTTCCGCTTGGAAAGTGTGTCCGTGCAACTATGTTATGAAGTTCTCCTCAGAGAAAAGATCATAATCCAGAGTCCAAATTAAAAAGTCTTTATTAGACCACTGGTGACTATCTCCCTCAGCAAAATGCTGGAGGAGAGAGAAGCCCTCATCCCCTTTTTGCAGGGTCTTATAAAGGCAAAAATCTTATTCTGTTTGGCACACTTAGTCTGCAGGTGTGGGAAGCAAGTGCAATTACAGAAGTAACCATGCAGTTAGAACAGTGAAGCAAGATGCTACACCCTGTTTTCTTAAGTCTTTCAGAATTGTAACAGAGTACATTTTGTAAGAGTCAACAGTTCCAGTATTATAGCTTTTTATTTTATGCTTTAAGATGGCTTCTCTTAGGCTAAGGCTGAAGCCCTGTCACAACTATTGCAATAAATCTTCTTGATTCATTCAGGTTAGGATCCTTTCATACTGTGTTCTGTAGCTTCCTTTTCAGCTGCTTTTCCTTTCACCTACTATCAGTGAAGTCAAGTGGTAGACCTGGGTGGGACTCTGGAAACTTCCATGGGACCTCCAATTAATCTGGAAGGCAGAGGGGTTGAGCAGTCCACTCTGAAAGGACCAATTCTCTCCCTTGAGTGTCCCCATTTTCCTTTTCCCATCCATTCTAATGCCTACTACTCTGAGTGACATTTGAAATGTTTCTGCTTCATTCGCAAGAAGTGGGAGAAGAGGTAGAGAATATAATACACAGGTGAGCAAAGACTGCCATGGCTGCCTCAGATCTGCACCAGGCCCTTGCCTTCAACAATTGCAGAGTTTCAAAATTTATAAAGAAAGATAGGAACAAAAGGAAGGATAGACAAACCCAAAAGTAGAGTTGAAGGCTCACTGCCTTCCTTTTTAAACAGTGTGCATTTGAAACGCTCCTTTCTGAAATTGGGAACTTCCTCCTGCTGAGAGTCAAAGCTCCCACCCCACAGGCACCAAAGAAGCCTGAGAGCAGGGAGCTGAGATGGGCCCCCCTGCCCCTCTCTTGTTTAATGAGGGCTAACTAAATCATATATTACATTTCCTGCCTCTTCTCCCACTTCTCAGCTTCTGTCACTTCTCTCCTGCCTCCTTTCCTGTAATAGTTCTGCTGCATTTCAGGAACTTCATAGTAACACTCTCAATAATTGATAGAATGAATAAGTGCAAACACTTTAACAATGTGTAAGAGGTGAACATGTAAGAGGTGAACATCAATATCAACTATACTCAATAGTAGGTAGTTGGATACTATTCATTCAACAACAGCAGAAAAACCTTTTCTTTCTTTCTTTCTTTTTCTTTCTTTCTCTTTCTTTCTTCCTTTTAAAGAGAGAAGGACAGTGAGCAAGAGCAAGAGAGAGACAGAGAGACAGAGAGAATCAATTTTTATTGAGTTTTTCCACATGGTTTTTGTAGCTCTGGCACTTAGTTGTGTACATGGGGTGCTGGGGTTTGAACCCATGTACTTGTGCATACTAGGCAAGTGCCATAACCACCAAGCCACTGCTCCAGCCCCAAAAACCATTCTTTCAAAGTGCATATAGACCATATGCCATAAATAATCAAATTCTGAATAATGTAAAATACATCAATAATTATAGAAGTTTTCAATTTATTACTAATGTGTTCTTTGGTTATGATTACATTATGAATCTAGAGGAGAAGTAGATAAGAAAATTTCCTAGATATTCATAAACTATTCATACTCTGCAAATAGCTTATGGGTGGGTTAAAGAAGAAATCAGAAGAAAAACAGAGTGGAGGAGGTCTGTAATCCTAGTGACTCAGAAGAGTGAGGCAGGATGATTGTAAGTTGAAGGCCAGCCTCAGCAACCTAAAGAGGCCCTAAGCACCTTAGTGAGACCCCGTCTCAAAAGAAAAAATAAAAAAAGTCCTGGGGACTTAATTCACTGGTAAATTGCCCCTGAATTTAATATTAAGTTTTACAAAAAGGAAACCAACGCAATTACGAATGGAAAAAGAACCAAATGAATATAGGATAAATCAAATGATGTGGAATGCAGGTAAAATAGCACTTAGTGGAAAATTTAGAGCACTATCTACATTAGAAATATAGAAATGTCTTAAATATGGCATAAGTGTTTTTCCTGAAACATTTGCAAACAGAGGAACAAAATGAATCAAGAAACATATAAAGAAATAATAAGCCAATATCAATAACATAGAAAATAAAAAATTAAGAAAAACCAATCAAAACCTATTGCTTAACAAGATCAATAAAAATTAATACTTCTTTCTAGGCCAATGGAGCGGTAAAATCACAGATTATGAAGATGTCAAAAACAAAAGTAGACATTGCTACATGTTCCGTAAATATGAGTCTTGAAATTTAAAAAAAAAACTTTCTCAAAAGGTACTCTTAAGATAATGAAAAGACAGACTACAGATCATCAGAAAATTCTTTCAAAACATATATTTGATAAAATATTTGTATCCAGCATATATGGAGAACTTTCAAACCCAATAATAGGAAAACAGTTTAAAAATATGGGCATTCATTTACTGAGTACTAAGAGAGGAAAGAAATATATTGAAAGTGCTTAATATCTTTCATCCTTAAGGAAATATAGATTCAATCACAATGTGATATTGCTAAATAGCAATTAGAGTAGAAAACCAATGAAACAAAATAAATCACTTCTTATACTAGAGCTCTTGAAGACACAAAACAATTTAAATAATTATGTGTGATTGATGGGGATATAAGGTGATGTAGCCTATTTGGAAAATATTTTACAAATTTCTTATCCAGTTAAGCATACACTTATCATTTGACCCAGCAAATTTATAACCAGCTATTTATTCAAGAAAAACATTTAAAAAAACCTCTGCATGAGTGTATGTGTATACACACATGCACACTCCCCCCATATGTATATACTTGTGAAAATGAAAAGAGGTGTCCCTTTATATAGTCATCCAAAAAATGAAATTAGAATTTCATGTTGATACTCCACACATACACCAAGATATCCAATCCGAAAAAAGAAATAGACATTAATTCCATTTGTATTGCTGATACAGACCTAGCCTATATTTTCACATACTGCTGGTGGGAATGTCCAGTAATCTATTGGTCACTGTCTAGCAAAACTAAACAAATATATACAGGTATTTAAATAACCTTGAAATTTCATTCTAGGTATATACTCAAAGGAAATCCCTAAATGAAAATCAAAGAATATGGTAAAATTCCAGAATGTTCATAGCAATACCACCAGTAATAATCAAATAACTGTCAACTATAGGGTAGAAATTAAATTCTGGCATAATAGAATGACATATAACCAATTAAACATCCACTATGTGTAGCAGTAGAGTTGTATCTCATAAGCATTGTGTTGAATGGAAGAAGCCAGACACAAAATTGTATCTTATGATCCCATTTATATAAAGGGCAAAACAGGTAAAACTGGTGTATGCTGTAAGAAATCAGGATAGTGATTATCCTTGTGGGTGGCAGTGGGGGAAATAGGCGTTCAGGGAGTGTTTCTTAAGGGATATTTATGTCCTCTTTCTAGTCTATAGAGTGATTTCATGGTGTGTTCAGCAGTAAAAACTCATGTCCCCCTCCTCCTTTCCCCCCTTCTTCAGTGTTTTCTATTAGCTAAAATACAATGTAGTATGCTGTATGTTAAAAAATGCAATTTAGATTTCTGACAGAGCATTTGGACCCTGGGTACATTACCTAGAAGGTGATTGATAGGCTTATAGTCAGTCTCTTTGCCAATTCCTTGGCATATGAGCAGTGATTGTCTTCTGACACAATTCAGTTTATTCTCAAAATCACTGCTTTGATTAGTGGCTAGACATCCACAAGTGGATATTTGAGGAAGGGGAGTTATTTTAAAGCCCTCAATTATTAACAGCATTGTTCAGTTCTCTCTAGGGTTAAATTTGTTTCTTTGTTAAATGTGCTTTGATAGGTAGTGAGCTGAGAATAGATGCATCATGAATAAATCAAAAATTTAAATGACTATATGTATATGAAATACTACATGGAAGAATTCAGCCACTTACTGATATAACAGCTGTTTATAACCATTGAATTTTAAAAATATTGAATATCTGAACAAAGTATTATCCTGCATAATTAAAACATTACAGAAACACAGATAAGCAAGATAAAAATTTCTGTGTCTATATCTCCTCTGATATTCTGCTTTGTACTGGATTTGCAGTGATTTACACATTTTTGTATCATTCTTTATTACTCTCAGAAGTGCTCCTAGAAATTGATTGATTTTGAGCAACTAATAAATTTAATAAATAAAAACATTGAGAGAAATACTGCTGTGGTAAGGAAATTTCCTATCTATATACCCATTAACTTGAGTTATGGAGTAATAGACTTTAGCTGGGTTCAAAGGCAAATCAATGTCATGCAGAATGGGGTTATAAAATTGTGCCCCATAAAGCTCTTCTTGACTATAAGCCAAAACATGGAATATTTGGCAGAATTCCTAGAGTTTTCTATCCGAAAGTAACTTTAGAATTTCCTAAAATGCTCATAAGCACATTTAATGTATAAGTTGCCTGTAAACTAGCAAGCTATAATAATGTTTCATCATTGTGATATTCAGAAGGCAGTTGGTATATGCTCTGTGGTGCAAAATGTTTAAATAAAAAACAAGTTGAATTTCTTAGGGCACCAAATTATCTACATCAAGAGAATGCACTGATTACTTATATTACTACTTCATAGTGTTGAATAGAAAGTATCAGGGTCTATCGTGCATAGAAAGAGGAAATGCAGAACAGAATTACTGTTCATTTGGTTGTCAGAAGATGTTTGCTTTTGCTTGTTGGAAAAACTATAGAATATCTCCGATTTGTCTGGTCTGAGAAAGTTGGGATATAAGGGTCATCCAAAGTAGTGATCAGACTGAAACTGAGCAAAGATGACAAGTGAAAAGTGAATATGGATCAAGTGCTGATCTAGAGAATGCACACTGAAGTGGATCCTTGTACCATGTGAGGTAAATATATAGGGCCTGGATACTGAAGTTGCAAATATATGAGGAAGAGATATGCACAATAATGAAAGGTTCTAAAAAACGATATGAATGAAGGATAGAGAACCAGGACAGATATTCCTTAGCCATATCTGATTTTCCCCCACAACCATTTGATAAGGAGTTAAATATTATCATCACAAGTATGTGTTATTTTCTACTCATGTTTAGTAATCATCTTACTTTTCTCTCAAGGAGCAATGTGGAGAAAGTTATCATCTGAGACAAATGCCCTGCCTTTGTGAAAGAGAAGTGATAAGCTTCCTGACCAAAGGGACACAAATGTCATAGTGATTGTTCCAAAGTCTAGAACTTACATGTGAAGTCACGTAGCTTTCACCTTTTATGCTCAGTGCTCTTACAAAAGACATTTTAATACTTACATGATATGTATTGCATTTTAACAATTACTCTGGAAAGTATTAAATATTGCTACCTAATGTATTTTCTCTTTTCTCTTGGTGAAAATACATTGTTCTCAGTTCTCAGAACTTCTCAGTTTTTCTTAAGGAGAATGTACTGTTTTTGTGTGCAAAGTAATCTTTACATTAGCGGAAAGTTGTCAAATGGGTAAATCAACATGGAAAAGCTGAAGAAACAGCTGAAGCTTCTTCAGAAAATACCAAATTATTTCATGGAACTCAGAATTATAACTCACTCTACCATGAGAGTGAACTAAGACTTAACATCCCTAACAGATCAAATGAAGTATATAGTTAGAAATGAATAAAAAGAAAACTTATTTTTGCCCATTTGGTGACTTTTGAGTTCTGGAAAATAGTTTCAGAGATTATCAGGAGGGATGTAGGAAATCTCAACTCAAATTCTAGTTAACTGCAATACTACAAGAATTCAAAAAGAAAAATAACAGTAAATTAAGTTTTAGTAATTTCTTAATGAATATTCTAGTGTTACACCTAATAAGGAAAGAAGTTATAGATGTTTCCAACTATGTTATATCAATATATAATACAGTACCAATGAAAGGAATGATAAATGTATTTAGAAGTGAGTTTTATTCATCCAAATACTCCTTTTAAACCATGTACATTAACCAAATTTGCAAAATCTTTTAAAGATCTAGAGCTTGAGAAGAAAATAAGAAATTGTAGGATCCTAAGTTCAGAGAAAATGAGACCCAGAATGTGAAATAAAATGGTAAATGCCTGCCCTGAGATTAATTTATTACTTGGGGAAATGGGTTGATGTGGAATTTTCCTTTTAGTGGCTTCTCAAGGGTAAGAGAAATGTCCAAATTAAAAATTAATAATAATCTAAGTATACAAAGAACTAAACCATAGAGTAAACTTAAAATAGATAAGAACCATATAAATTTTAAATTAAGCTGTCGTCTGTGGTTGTTTGAGAATACAGGATGACTTTAAGTTTTAAATTTTGTTTAAGGCAGTTCTAGACTCATAAAATCACTGTAATTTTTTAAGACAAAGGTAAAAACTTTACAAGACTATATAGCTTTATCCAATATCTTGAATTATTTCCTCAATAGAATTTAAATAAAATGAAAAACATCGCAAATATAAACAAGTACACAGAATATCAGAATCCATGCTCTAAGAATAAGGAAAAATTTAAAAATAAAACAAAAGACATCTACACTAGATTTACATTCTGAAATTATCACATAAATTATAAAATTATGCCTACTATGCTCAGAAAATAAACACATGCATACAAATATCCTGTGTTAATACATTAATAAACTTTTATACACAGATTTGGGAAAGAACTAAAGGAGTCATCTAGAATAAAAAGTAGTAAAACAAAACTAAAATTTCAACAATCCACATTAAATAATGAATTAGACACAGATAAAGAAAGAATTAATGAACTAGAAGACAGGTGAGAAAAAAATCTCAGAGAGAAAAATGAGATAGAAAATAGAGAAGAAAGATCAAGAGATACAAAAAGTACAATTTGATTATCTAACATGCATGTACATAAAGTTTCTTAAAGGAATGTAGTAGAGGAAATATTTGAAGATGAAATGCTGAGCATTTCTTAGAACTGTTGAAAGATATGAAGCCAAAATATAAGGAAGCAAAACAAACAGTAAGAAAAAGAATGAAAAGAAACACATCTAGGTATATATGAAATTTCCAAATGTTTAAGACAAAAAGAAAAACTAAAAAAAAAAAAATTACTTTAAAAGGATTGACGTTGGTATAAAGCTGAATTTTTATTAACAATAAAGAAAGAAATGAGACAATATAATTATTCTTATTGAAAGAAAATAAATTACAGAATTCAGTATTCAATGAGGGTGCATTTTGAGCATTGTTGTGAAATAAGATGATATTGAAAAAAAGAAGCATTTTTAGATTTCAGTATTTACTACAGGATAAAGAAATATAATTACAGATTAAAGGTTAGAATTACACGAAATAACAAAAACAGGTAAAGTTTCAATTATGTAAGCAAAGATAAAATTTCCATATAAACAACATAATAATCTGTAGTTTTTTTAAATTATAAAATTAAATGCGTGACAAAAATATACCTTGTCAAGAGGAAGGAGAACAAAAGTGTCAAATCATTTTGTATTGAAAAATTGAAGTTGAGAATAGTGCGCATAAGGCTGGGCAAGGAGGCACACACCTATAATCCCATAACTGAAGAGGCTAAGGCAAGATAATTTCAAGTTAGAGACTAGTTTCAGCAATTAGTGACACCTTATCTCAAAATAAAAAATAAAAAGACTTGGGGTATAACTCAGTGGTAAAGCATTTATTCAATCCCAATGATTAAGAGACTAAACTATGGATCTGGAGAGGTGGCTCAGTGGTAGCATGCTTCCCTGGCATTTGAGAGATCCCAGGTTCAATCCCCAGCCCTGCATACACAAATAAATAAAGGAAAAACAAAAACCAGATTAAGAAAAAATTCTCTCCCTCTCTTTCTTAAAAAAAAAAAGAAAAAAAAAGAATAAAATTAAACAAAAAACCATTGTAGGTAGGGAAAACAAATAGGCTACACACACGCACGCACACACACACACACACACACACACACACGCACACAAAATTTCAAGCTGATTACACTAAAATTAGGTTTAAAATAAAAAATATTCAATGAAGTGCTCTTTAAAGAGTTATACTTAATTCAGAATGGTAACATAACAAAACTATAAGCATAGGAAATTAAATTACATACACATGCTAAGCACTAAAACCGACATAGTAATAATAGTATAAATGGTATTACTTATGAAATTCATTGTAATCACTTGAGTGACATGGCATTTTTTATGTACAGTAATTAATGTGTATTTCCTTCAATATGAAGAAATGTTATTCCTCTAAAACTTTAAGTGTATTCTGTCATTGTCACCTCGACCAGCGAGGTGGCAATAACGACGTGTTCACTCTTGTTGCTTGTGGAGATCTCTCGTCTTTATTCAGGAAGTTACACTGCTTATATAGTAAAAGTGAACCAATCCATAGGCTGTTGCTATGAGGAAGAAAACTCTGATGCCAGCTCCTATTGGTTGTCCCTAGGTGGTCAGATGTTGCAAGCACAAGAACCAGGAACAGCAAGAGGTCAGCTGACTTGGTTGGGCCAGCTGCCAGCCGCCATCTTAAAGCTGCCTGCATGGCGTGGGCCCTGGGTGCCGCCTGCCACAGTATTCTGTTATTTATCTAAATTTGACATCTGTTTTCCTATGTTATTTGGGAGTTTGTAATGTGTTACTATAATTTTTTTCATTTGATTATCAAATAGTCCTGGTTTGTCATATAGGAGCCATATTAAACTGACCTCTATGTCATTTTCATATGATCTCTTCAGTTTTTGTGCCTTGCTTTGGTTTTTATTCTGGCTCAAGATGCTACACTGGCTCATTTTGACCTTTCCCTGTCTCGGTTGTAGAATTAGTCATATCTCCAGAGAAGCCTGGTTCCTTAGAGTGGAGGTTGCATTTATAAATTTGGTCAGATATTAAGTGGGCCTCTTATTGTGGGGGAATTATAGGCCCTTTCAGATGTTAAATTAAGTGTGGGTATGTTCATCCATATCCACTACATTATATTTCTTTAAGTTATGTCTGAATCTATCTGCATATACTGAAAAATTTAAGGTCACATTAATGCCCATAATTCTGATGTCAAGACACAGGCTCATTATCCTTTTCTCCCTTTTCATATTACCCTGCATCAGCCTCCTAAATTAGAGATGCACACCACTGTTCTGTACTTGCTCCAACTTATTTTGAATGGAGTAATCTTACTATATATTCTTCCTAAAGTTCTTTTTTATTCTATCTTTCTTTCTTTCCTTCCTTCTTTTTATTAACAGAAACGAACCATAAGCATATTTAACTTAAATTGGCGTTTGTTTTTCCCAGTGTTATGGGTTAACAAGTTTGTGCTTTTGGATTGAGACAGTAAGCAAATATGTTGTGGATAATTAGACCCAGTTTCCCAAAGCTAGAGAATGAAGTTACACAGATGGCAAGAAGAAAGGCTAGTAGGAAACTTGTCATGCTACGTTGAAGAGAAGAGCAAGGCTACTCATAGACATATCTATATAGAGAGGGAATAAAGTGTATTAATGTGTAGGTACTTAGAAACATATTTATTAGTCCTTTCCGTTAAGATTGCAAGAAGTAACAACATCTTGTATTAGTCAGCGCAAGTGGACAGATGATCCTTTCTAATGTCATTCTCCACTAAAAATAATGATAGCTCAAAATGGTTTATACCACAACTAGAGCATGGAATATTCAAGATAAATTTCTGGAACATCTTTTTGTAACAGAAAGTAACGGAACATTCAAAAATGATGTCACATATTAAAATACACAGATACTAAGTCTGTAGAGATTTCCTTTGGCTCAGTTTTGTAATTGGAGCTCAGACTCATTCTTTGCTGGTAAGTTCAAACATATGTTTCAAAACATGTTTCCTAAAACCAATGGCATTCTTTTATGTAACAAGAGAACAGCTATCAAAATCAGGAATTTACTGAAATTCATGATAATAGCCCATAAAATAAGATTATATTAGTACACACATACATATAAATATCTGAATGAAAGGGAAAACTCAATTTCCAGTCGAATTCCACCAAACAAATGTAGAGGACATGATAAAATTGATTATAATTTTTCAGCCTTCATATTAATAACTGAATAAAATAAGAATGATTAATATCTGCTAACTCCAATGGGAGAAAGTTTAATGAAAAAAACAGCATTTTTACATGGTTACAATGCATTCTCATAGGAATCTTTTTAATTACAAAAGGATAATAGTAAATTTACACTAGAGAAATATGGCAGACTTCACGTGTGACCAAAAATGATCAAAGTTAATGGCACCACATATGGGACAAATAGACATAATATAAACCCTGCACACTGAGAAGGATGCAGCATCACTTTCATGATATGAGCAATATGGTGTAAAATAGCTGCCATACATACTTCAAAACTAAAAAGGTAATGAACTAAGACAAGCTATAATGTCAGGAAAGACATGGCAGCTAAGTGCAGCATGTGAACCTGCACTGGAGCTTTAACTTCTGCTCTTTGAATACATACACACACTATGAGAAAGGGAGGCAGATGCAAAGGAAATTATTAAAATGATAAAATTTTAATATGGCTATCTATTAGATAACATAATAGATGTCCAACAGAATAACAGAGTTCTATCAATATTAATTTCCTGATTTTGATAATTGTACTCTGAATACAAAATGGAGTGAAATTGTTGTCAGAAAATATGCTTTGAAGAAGTTTCAAGTTAACATCCTTACCCAGATTGTATATTATATTGAATATTTTATTAAATCTTTTTTTTTTTTTTAAAGAGAGAGGGACAGTGAGAGACAGAGAAAGAGAGAAACAACTTTATTTAGTTTTTCACATGGCCTTCATTGCTCCAACACTTAGTTGTGTACGTGGTGCTGGGGTTTGAACCTGGGTCCTCGTGCTTGCCAGGCAAGCGCCAAAACCGCTGAGCCACCGCTCCAGCCCCTATTTTATTAAATCTTAATTCAATGTTAGCTATATCTTTATCTAACTAGTTATATCAGTAAATACATAAAATAGATAAATAGATAAAAATATAGTGAGTTTTAGATGAAGTAAAACAATGTTAACCTTTAGTAAATCCTTAAAGGTCCTATGGAAGTTCTCTACACTAACTTTTTTTTTTTTAACCTATGTATGAGTTTCTTTAAAATCTTATAATTAGCTGGGAGTAATGGTGCACAACTGTAATCTCAGCAATTCTGGAGGCAGAAGCATGAGTATTGCAAATTTGAGGCTAGCTTCTGCAACTTACCTAGCCCTTAAGCAACTTAGGAGGGACCCTGTCTCAAAATTTAAAGAAAAGAATGAGGATGTAGCTTGGTGGCAGAGCTCTCCTGGGTTCAAGGCCTGGTTTTAAAAACAAGAAAAACAAACAAACAAACAAACCCCTCATATAATTAAATAATAAGTAAATAATCAATGTAATATATTTACTAAAAAGCATTTTGGAAAATAAGTATTTCTAAAATTTGCACATTTTCATTTATTAGTTTAGAATTTGAATATGCTTTAGGTAAGGTATTATCATATACTTATATACTTAATTTAATTGATTAAATATAATTGATGTGCTAATTTCCAACAGTGTAAATATCATAACATTTCTTTATGATTAAGTGATTTGAAGATTTAAAGTTGGTTAAATGGTTAGATGTTTTTGGTGTGTTGATTGTGTGTTTTTGTAAAGGGCAACAAAATTAAAATCTTTTATATGTAAATCTTTTTCAAAAGTTGTGGCATAATTTTTCTTCATATACTTTTTTTCTGGTTGATTACATGTAACATGACTAGAATGTAAATTTTTTCTTGATTTCTGGGATATTTTATACTGCATTAATAATTACTCAATTTACAATAGTACTAGTATATTTTTGCATGTATTTTATACATCATTTTCTTAAAATAAGTCAATGAAGTGTGAGCAAAATAAAGCCAAATAAATGTTAGTGACAATGAGAAAATTTAGTGCTACAAACGGAGTTCATATGATTTTGAATTCAAATGCATTTGGGCACATCACCTAACTTACCTCTAATCTTACCAGAATTAAATAAAAACATAAAAGATGCTAAGAAGTATCAATGATGCCTTAGGTTAAGGAGATTCTGACAAATTAATTTAAGTAAAAAACTAAGAGAGTTTTTATAGCACTGCATCAAAATATATGTTCAATCTCTATTGGAAATGGAAACATGGAAGAATAGTGAGAGGAATATATTAATTTGTATTGAGGGAGCTTGAGAGAAAGTTTGTACTAAGAAAATATTTAGGCTCAACATATATATCATTGTAGATAAAAGATAAAACAAATAAGCATAAAAGTTGGAAATCTTTATGGAACACAGATTAAGCACATAATTGGAAATGAAACATCTTGGCATTGTTATTTTCTGATAAAATCAGCTAATTTTTCTTCTCAATTTTATGCTTTCCCCTACATCATTGAAAAGCAAGAAATAATTCTTATTCACTTTAAAGTCCTCATGGTGGTCTAGCATTGCATTAGCAAATCATCATTTTACAGTAAATAATGGTTCAAATAAATTGAATATCTATTATCAAGCTTATTTAAAAATATTTTAGCCATTGCTCATACTCTGGTAACAGACTGAGTTCAAATCCTTACCTTTATGACCTTGAGCAAGTAAATCTCTTCATGCCTGTTTTCTCAAATGTAAAATGGAGAGAATAGTGTCACTGATAATTTTATAGGTTCCCCCCCCAGGATTAAATAAATTAAATATCTATAAAATACTTGGAATGTTGATACATTCATTGAACATATGTTTTGTAGCATTCCTGATCATTATAGCAATTATAACAATAAATCCCTACTGAGGAATGACTTTGTGCTGGGCACTTAACTAAGTACCTTATATTTTTCTCTTGTCTGTTTCTCACAACCAATGTACAAAGTACTTATAATTATTTCTTTTTTATGGGGGAATAAACAGAGATACATAATTGTTTTTTAAAGAAAGAGAGAGGGTATGGGGAGAAAATCAATCTTATTTATTTTTTCATCTAGCTTTTTTGTTTCTCTGACACTTAGTTGTGTATGTGGTGATGGGGTTTGAACCCGGATCCTCCCATATGCCAGACATATGCTGCTTAGCCACCACTCCAGCCTCCAAGGTACGTAAATAACAATGAACTTTCCCAATATCATTCAGATTCTAATTGATGGAGCTAAGATTTAATCCTGGGCATGGAACTTCAGAATATTCATGTTTAAATACTATCATAGATGATTTTATGTGTCTACATGGTGAATGCTATATAAAAAAGGACTTTAATTCTACATGTAAACAACTTAAAAGATATAGGAAATTGCAGAACAGTACAATGAAGCCATTATCAATCATCTTACCATTGTCAATATACTAGTATATTTTCTTCTAGAATTGGCATAGACAGAGACAGTTATCCATATAACACCATGGTTTGGTTTTGTTTGAATATGTGTTTGTTACATTGATGAATTAACCAAAACACTTTCCTTGAATATATATTTAGAGAGAGGTTTGTTCCTCAAAATGACTAAACTCCAAAGTGCCACTGTGAATTTGGAAAGTGCTTTGCTTTGGAGGAAAGATCGATTGTTCTTTCATATTCCTTGATCTTCATAGACCCATGAGTTGTGTTGGAGAGCACTTGACCTCTCTCTGTACCTTTAGTTCAATCATATATAGATCTGTTTGATGATATGGAGTTACACTGGAGTAGACCCATCCAGAAAGAGAGGCAAAGATCATGTCACTGGAGATTCAGGAAGAACTGAGCCACTTGAACAGCACAGCAGAGGTTTGAGAGTTCCACAAAAAGCAATGGTTTTAAGGGAGAGTGTGTGATGGTTAAAGTGAGGTGTCAACTTGATTGTGTCACAGTGTTATTAGATATTTGGTCAAATATTATTCTACGTGCTTCCATGAGGGTGTTTTCAGATGAGATTATCATTTAAATCAGTAGACTGAGTAAAGAGATAGCCCTGCATAATGTAAGTGGGCATCATCCAATCAGATGAAGACTTGAACAGAACAAGGAGGTAGAACTCTTCCCTAGTAAGGTTATTTCTGCCTAAAAGCTTTCAAAAGGGAATATGTAGATTATGTAATCAGCCTTTCTTCAGTCTTGAGCCTGCCATACTTCAGACAGGAACTAAACTGTTGTATCTCCTGAGTTTTCCCCTTGCCATCTCACCCTAATTCATCAGCAGTTTCTTAAGACTGGCCCGTCTCCATAAGCTTGCATGAATCATTTCCTTATAATAGATCTTATTATTTTTCTGTAATCTATACCTATATCTAAAAATGTCCACCTATTACATACACACACATAGATAAGAGACAGAGAGATATATGCTATTTTTCTATCTCTGTATATAGTATAGGTTCTCTCTCTTTTTTAAAAAATAACTCTATTACAAGGAGAGAGATTGATCTTCTCCCATTCTAACTTCTGCACTTCTCTCTGAAAATTTTTGGGTTCTGAGGAAGTTGATGGTGGATTGAGGGAGAAATGAATAATCATTTGAGTACTAATAGATTTGTTATGAGAAACCTCTTAAAACATGAAAGAGAAGAACACCTAATCAATCTTAGGGCAGAAAAATATGATTTCAGGCAGCTTCTAGAATCATCCCTGAGAATTGCTGTGCTGGAAACTTTAGAAAGAATAAATAGAGGAATGTGATGATATATTTATCAGTTTTAAAGTTTGTACTGGTATCAGTGAGATCTGTAAGAAAAAAAGGATTGTAAATACATAGGAAAAACAATAAAAATATAGTGATTAGTTATGAGGGAATTTCAATCATCCAATCAAGGTACAATACTAGTTTCAACTTGATATTTCATCAAAATGGAAAAAAATTGACAAATTTGTTTCATATTACAAAATAATGGAAAAAGGGCTTGAATAAGTATTAAAGATGAAGGAAGATAGCACAAGAAAGAAAACAAGAATTTGGATGTGAGTATTTGGGTAGATCACAGTGCCATTAACCAAAATGAGTAATTGGATAGAAGAGCAGTGCTTACAATCATTAGCAGGGAAGTTAGGGTACGATTTTAGAGACAAGTTTGTGGTGTCTGATGGTTGAGTAAGTGGAGATAATGAAGTGGAAATTGCATCAGTAGGTCTGGGACTCTGGCAAGATGTTGGAACTGTGATAAAATTTGTGATTCATCAACCCAGTATGATGTGTTATATCACTGAACTGAATAAGATCATTTAGTGGCAGAATAGAAATAGATAAGACCAAAAGGTCCAATAATGAATACTTAGTTATTGCAATATTTAAAAGTTGGACAGAGAAGAATCTACCAAAACATAAATGGGTGTAGTTCCCCTAATTTAGGTGAAAAACAAATACTATACCATAGTATCAGGTACAACATGACAATTCTATGAAGTAAAGCAACTTTATCTTGTTTAATACATCCAATTCTCCTGAGAATAGAAAGGAATAAAACTCATCATTATTTAGATCAAATCAGAAATTCTTTTTTTTTAATTTTTATTTTTGAACAACCATACAAATTTTTAACAAAATACTATAAAATGTGTATAGTTTCTGGATACTAGATTTACCTGCAGGAGTGCCCCCCCCCAATTTCCCACCCATATCCCTCCCTTCCCTTATCCACAATATCTCTAAAAAAGTATTAGGCTGTATAACATTACACCTTATCTGGATTTAACACATGATAATAAACCACCTTTCTGAATGGCCAGGGTCTAGTTCCGACCTCCGCAAATGAGTGGAGACATTTGACCCTTGGTTCTCTGGGTTAAGGTGATTTTATTAAGCATAATTTCTTCTATAGCCATCCATTTACGTTCAAAGGCTGCAATATCATTGTTTCTAATTACTGTGTAAAATTCCATGGTATAAATGTACTACAGTTTTTGGATGCATTCATCCAGTGAGGGACATCTGGGTTGTTTCCATAGTCTAGCAATAGTAAATTGAGCTGCTATGAACATAGATATTGCTGTGTCACTGTAATGTGCTGATTTTAAATCCCCTGGAAAGATACCCAGGAGTGGAATAGCAGGATCGTATGGTGGGCTCATCCCTAGTTTTCTGAGGATTCTCCACACTGCTTTCCAGAGGGCCTGTACCAGTCTGTAGCTCCACCAACAGTGTGTTAGTGTCCCTATCGCTCCACAGCTCCTCCAGCATCTATTATTGTTTATTTTCTTCATTTTTGCCATTCTGGCTGGCGTAAGGTGATATCTTACTGTGGTTTTCATTTGCATTTCTCAAATCAGAAATTCTTGATAAAACAAATGGCGTTAGTCAGGTTTGTGGCATTGTGAGAAAATACCTGTGAAAAATGACTTAAAGGAGGAAAGATTGATTTTGGTCACAGTTACAGAGGTTTCAGTCCCAGTCAACCAGTTCCAACTGTTTCAGGCCAGTGGTAAGGTTAAGAATCATGGAGGGAAATGGATGGTAAAGCAATGCTGCTAATCTAAAGCTAGCCAGGAAGAGTGCGGTCAAGGAGAGAATATGAATATGAATGAGGAACAGTATGGGGAATAAAATATATACTTCCAGGATATGTTCCTAGTGATCTACTTTCTCCAAGTATACTCTGACACCCAGTTTCCAGCAGCTCCCCAAAATGGTATTAAATATGAATTCCTCAATGGATCAATCCTTTGATGAAGTCACAGCCCTCGTAATCTGATCACTTCCCCAACCCCCTCTTCTAAACACTATTGCACTTGGGACCAATACTTCAATACATGAGCCTTTGGGAGATATTCCCTACTCATTGTTGTAGTAATATTTTAAAATCTCACCAGTGTTCATGTTGATGTTATATCTTCATTTATTCATTCATCTTAACATTTACATTTTCATTTCCCAATTTTGATTTTATCTATTATCTTCCATATCTTTTTGAATCTTTTACCCAGAACTCTTATTAGAAGAATATTGGAAAATTTTCACCTTCATATGAATGTTCTTGTCCTTTGAACCTTTCTTTTCTTTTTTTTTCTTCCTACCAGCAGTCTTCAGTAAGGGTGCTGGGAAAATGATGTCCCAGAAAAATGAAACCAGACCACTATTTCTCACCACTGGAAATAGCAACTCAAAATGAGTTAAATACTGAAATGTAACACTCAAAACTATGAAACTACTTGAACAAATCAGGAGAAACAACTCTGGACTTTGGTCTCAGCAATGATTTGTTAATAAGTTCCTAAAAGCACAGGAAACAAAAGAAAAATTGACAAAATTACATCAAGCTGAAAAAGTCTACATAGTAAAGGAAACAATCAACAAAGGTCAAATCTACAGAATGGGAGAAAATAATTTACATGCTATATACCTGGCAAAGTATCAATATTCAGAAATTATAAGGAAATCAAACAATGCAATAGCAAAAATCAACCAACCAACAAAATAATAAACCAATTAAAAATGTGCTAAATATCTGAATTGACATTTTTCAAAAGGAAAACATGCAATGGCGGACAGATAAATGAAAAAAATGTTCAATATCACTAATCACCAGAGAACTACAACCTAAAATCACAATTAAATATCACTTTACCCCCATTAGAATGACTGTTGACAAAAACAAACAAGCAAACAAACACACCAAAAAAAAAAAAAAAAAAAAACGCTAGACGGAATGCAGACAATGGAGAAACTCAAACTCATCTAAATTTTGTTTAGTGTATTCTTCCTTTGTTGAATATTTCTCCTGTGGTCTCTAGAGGGCAGCAACAGCAGCTCCAGAGCTTATGCCTCACATGGAGTAGAGAAGTGAATTTTCAAAAGAAAATTAATATGTTGTTATCACAAAACATGGAGAGAGGGCAATGACTTCTGATTTGGAAAAAGAGCAACAGCAACAGTAATGCACCTTCCATTTGATGAATTATTGGGTTCACTGATTTTTCTTTTTATCTGTTTCCATTTTGCTGTTAATGCTTGTTCCAATGTGACAGGAATTGTCTTCTGGCTTAGAATCATCCTTACTCCCCCAGGTTTGCTGGCCAGTCAGCCAGCTCTCTCTTTCCTTTTCTATGTCTCACACTTACCCTGCTTGGGGATTGAAAGCTATGCTATTCTGCTTGACATTCTGAAAAAAATGTTGATTTATTCGCAGATTCTGCAGCAATGTTCTAAACTATTCATCTAAATGTTGATTCAGTAGGTAAGACTAGCAAACCACATCCATTATCTTTGAATTTTTCTGTTTCTGCTCAATTGGAGAGGTGGTTTCCTTTCTTTCAAATTGATGTGTCTTTTTATACTAAATAATATACCTCATTTTCTTATATTGTTCAGTTTTGAATTTGAAATACATGAAGAAGTTATTCAATTGTCACCTATTGTTTCTATCTGTAGCTCCAAAATACATGCTGTGTTCTATTACTGACCATTCCCCCCTAGTTGACCACCTTATTGCTCTACTACTCCTATTAGTAAGTTCTTTGCTTTAGACAAATGAAACTTGGCTTTTCTAACCCTGAATGGTAAGTACCTATGTTACTGAATTTAAACCACTGCTTTTTGTGATAGTATTCAATTTATTCTCTATTTTTGTATGTTTGCTTCTTTACATTTGTATAATTTACTTTGAATATGGCTTTCAATTCTTTTGTGAGCTAAAATTAATTCCAAAGGACATTTGAAATTATAGTAAAGGTCAAGAAATATTGTTTTATATAAACTGTTATTCTTGTGAAGTTTTAGGAATGGTTTTCAATAAGGAAAATGAATTTAGTTATATTAATATAATTAATTGAATTTTAATTGTTCTAACTTTATTATTACTTAAAATGTCTGTATTAATAGACATAGCTGCCACTGGATAATTGCATTTACCCTGTTTTGGTTAAAGGGCAAATGTGTTTTGTTCAATTCTTTTTTGGTTGGTTTTCTATATTCTTTCCATATTTGTTCATCTTTAGAATTCCAGAACAGCTTTCCTATCTACTATTGTGCTCCTGCAGCAGGTGGGAGATCAACCTACTTACAGATACTTTTATACAGCATGTAAAGCCCAGCTGGTATAATTTACAGTATTCTATAGAGTAGTCTCTCTCTTTATGTGTGTAGTATAGAATATACTTGTCAGAGAGACTTACTAATCACATGAATTTAGTAACTCAGCTTACAATACCATTGCATGCAATTATACAATTAACCGACACTGACTATGGCAATCATCAAAGACCCATAAAATAAATAGATAAATAAATAACAAATGATATTTTATTCCATTTTAATACAGAAAGAAGAAAGTTTAACAAGTATTTTTATTGCATTAATATCCTTGTATGTATGATCACAACCAAAATCTCTAATAAGAAAGGTCTTTCAAATGAAGGCTATTAAAATTTTGGATGCATTAATGTCTGCTTCATTTATTAATACCACTAGTTAATTAAGAACAAACACATTTTGAAAATATTTTCTCTAAATAATACATGGGAAATAATTGGAGGTTTAATGAATTTGTCTTGTGGTCAGATTTCAGAGCAGAGCACAGCCTCTGGCTTGTTTGCATGGCTTACATACTTATTAAAACTGGTATAAAATCATGTCAAGTTTTCTCTCCCATGAATGAGGTAATCACCATTACCTGATATTTTAGGGGTAAGCAGGACCACAATTTATTTTTTATGAAACAGATACATTGATATGCTATAAATAATATGTTGCAATTATGAAATGCTCTTAACTCTCTTTTAGAATTGTGTTAAGTAGGCTTTAGGGAATAAAATCTGTTTGTTAATAAAATATGATTTTTGAAAGGATAACTTTTTGAGAGGTTATTGGTATCAAATGGCCACTTGTCTAAATGAGACAACTAGAGGACTGGGGATGTAACTCAGTGGTAGAGCAGTTGTCCAGCATGTGCAAGACCGTGGGATCAATTCCTAGCATCATTAAATACATAGAGAGAGAAAGAGGGAGGGCGGTGGAGTGCTTACTTGAGGACTGAAGCATAAAACTAAATAAATTAAATATCAAAATAAATTGTTCTCTGATAAAATAGTCATTTAAATCTTGCCTTTTCCAGTCCATATGTTTAGACTACATTGAAAGTGACCAGTCTTTTCACTGTTTTGATTATATATCAGGAAACAACTGGTTTGAATCTCTTTGACTTTCTAATGAACTGAACTAAGTGATTGTGGAAAAGAGAAGTGAAGATAATTAGGATATTAATTCAAAATATACACTTATTGAACACAAAGATTCAAAGTATAGGAGGCAAGGGAATCAAAGAATAAATTAAAAAATTGTCTATCTGTAAGAAAAATATTGAGCCAAGAAGGAAGTACTAATAAAATACCATGTAAGTAGAGACAAATATCTTAGAGTAGTAGATGAAAATATCTAAGACTTTAGGTCCTTCTGTGTATTTATACATTTTAGTGAAAACATATTATTACCATAGAAACCAAATGCAGTACAGTTACTCTCAAATATCACTTTATGAATGAAGACTGAAAGAAGGAAAGAGCTGTCTGTACCTCTTTGGGTTATTTCTAGAACATTTATATAGAAATCTCATGTTAATCTAAAAATCAATTAAACCCTAACCAAAATGAATCTCTTTATTACTGGTTAATGAAAGATAGACAATTAAAACTGATTAACTATGAAGTGGAAACTTTTCCATCTTTTTGAAATGTTTATCAACCCTTCAGACCAAACTCCTCACACTCAACCATATGCTGGTAATTTACTTGGCTTCCATTACCAGAAACTTATACCTAATCTGTGCAACAAGCAAGACAATTTATGTAACTGTCCAGTGTTCCTAATATTTCTTAAACAAATAATCTTTTAATAGTCTCATACCTTATTTTTATTAATGATATAACTGTGTCTTTTTATCTAGAAAATAAATATCATGGCCCTATGAAATCATGAGTTGCCAAATTATGTGAAACTATGCATTCTTTGTTGTTTTTCACTGCATGGTCCCCAAGTACCTTTGAACCTTGTCAGCTGTTCCATTTTGAACCAGGATAGTAATCCCCCTATGTATTTCTTTAAAATTTTTTTTCAACTTCCTCTAGTTTAATTGCCATATTCAAATGCAATGAATCACTGAATCATGACCTACTCATCTGGTATTGCTTTTTGAAAGCAGATACTATTTTGATAGTAGCTGTGCCTGTTAGTTTGTGATTGCAATGCAAATCTGCTTCCTTTGTCTTCCTGAATACACTGTTTTCCCTACCAGTAACATTGCTCACACATAGTAATTAAGCATGTGGTGAACTCATGGCAATGTTATACAATAATGTGAACTTGGTGTTACTTGTTATAATTAAGGATGGGTTATTAAAAATAGAATGGGCAATATAAGTGAGGAAAACATAAATTAATTGTTTTGGTTCAATGCTCGTGAACACAAGTAAACGTCTAAAGTCCTTAGACATCTTCTAGCTAGTGGTTCCTACAAGAACTATACTTGTAATTTCTGGAGAGGACTTTCTTTTGTTAATTTTTTTATTTAGTATTTATTTATTTATTTATTGTTTTTGTTTAAAAAAAAAAAAAAACAAACGACTTCTGGGACCTTACTCTTAGAGCCCTAGAGATCTTGGTTCAGATATCTATGGCAAGGTCTGACTCTATTTTACAGTTTCTTAGATGACCCTTTTGACTGTCTAGATTTTAAACTGTATTTTAAAGTCAACTCTTAAATGTTTCACCTGACTTGTCTTGGAAATATGCTTGATATTTGAAATATGCTTCATTTCTTTCTTCACTTGACAGCAGCATGGATTTATCAGTATTATTCTAATATGGGAGAAAATCTGTTTACTTTTAGAAAGACATGTGGAAATGAATACTCATGTGTATATTTCCATGCAATTGATATTTACTTTCAAGCAATTACTTTAATTTCTCATATTTGAAATTTGTGACTGCAAAAAGAATAGAGAAAAATCTAGACCATGTCCAATGTACATTTTATTGCTAGACTTTTTTACCTTTCATATTAATTACTATTTTAATTGATTTATTTAATAAACAATTTGGGTTCCACATATAAGTGAAATCACACAGTGTTTGTCTTTCTGTGCATGGATTAATTCACTTGAAGTACCTTCCCGCAGGTTCATACATGTCACAAATGGCAGACTTCATTCTTTTTATGGATGCTTTTTTTTATTCTATTTTGTACAAAGCCCACATTTTCTTGATCTATTCATCCACTCATGGGCACTTGGGTTGAATCCTCACCTTGGCTATTGCAAACACTGCTGTTATAAACATGAGAATGCAGATATCTCTAGAAGTAGAGATATAATGGTGATTGCCAAAGCCTGGGATAGTTAAGGCTTAGGGACAGAGGAAAAGAAGGTTAAAGGACACATACTTTACAGTTATACAGGAGAAATGAATTTAAAGTGACCTATTATATTATATTGTGACTATAGTTAATGACAACATATTATATTCTTGAAAATATAAAGACAGTGGGGGTTATATGCTTTTACCATTAATACAAAAAGTATGCTAGGTGATGATTTGTAATGAGTTAGACTTACACATTCCACAATATGTATATATGACAAAATGGGCTACTTTTACATTTACTTAATGGATAAGGCAACAAACACAACAATATGTTAGTAAGTGGAACTTTTTTTATTTTGTATTTTCCAAATCACAAAGCAGATACATTCTAGAACCAGGAGGGATTTAATTCCAGGTACTCTCTGTCTGGTTCCTGAGTCTCTGTGTTTTAATATCAGAGAAGAATTCTTACCTTAAAAGTGAATATTAAACAATTAACTGTATAACACTGAAATGGATTTTTTGAAATTTTAATTCATAATGACTAAAAATTAATTTTATAAAATATGAACTATCAATTTGCATTTAATTTATACACAAACACTTTACATATCTCTAAATCATGATGTATTGGTTTTTCACTCTGTTTTCAGTGGTCAGTTTTTATTGTGGAAAAATCCATTCTTTGTTTGGAGCCTGATTCTGGTTCACCTCTTGATCTTCTCTTTCTGCCTGCATACTCATTGCTGTCTTAGCCTTCCTCTAGCATCTCCAAGTCTGCTTTGACTATGAACTTTACTAATGCCCATGTCACAAAACAGGCCATGGGGAACAATATATAAATTCTTTCAGGATGTTGGAGAGTCATTTGGTCCACTGGAAATGGTAAAGCAAGACCAAATTCAGTCCCTGGAAGGCTAGAAGCTACTGTCTGCTTGTAAAACAAAAGGATGAAACAGTACTCATTTTCTAGAACTATTGTTAAATACAGTACTACATTGGGTAGCTAAAATGGCTGAAATCCTTATAGTTCTGGAGGCTAGAATTCCAAAATCAACATGTCAAAAGACTGCTTCTTCTGAGAACTTTGAAGGAAGTTCCTGGCTTCTGCCTTTAACTTTTAGCATACTCTTCTGGATGAGTGTCTCTTCCTGTTGTCTTTCTTCTATGTATCTTTGTATCCAATTCCCTTATTGATAAGGGCATCATACATTTTTGGATTGGAGTCTACCCTAAAGATTTCATTTTAACTTGATAACCTCTGTAAAAACCCTGACTTCAGTTAAGTTCACATTTCAATATCCTAGGGGTTGGTATGTCTACTTGTGGAGTTGGAGGTGATGTCAGAATTCAACCTCCACTAGAGACCCTATAAACTCAGGATAGTATTACTCAGCATCCTGCATATCAGAAAACAGGGCTGTTTGCCCTGCCTTTTTTTTAATGAGATAAAAATTGAGTAGGACAAGCACCATTTCACTTCCATGGTATTCTCTTGAGTATTTTGCAGCTGCTCATGCAGTTGCTGCCACATTTTTGACCTTAGTCCCAGCTGAACCTTCTTTAAATGTTGCACCAGAGGCACAACACAGCTCTGTAACAAGAATGGGGAGTTGAGGGACATCCCACACCCAGTTCTTGATATCCTACTGTCTTTCATGTGGATATCAGGAAGTATTTGCTTCTTTCTAACAAATTAGAGCTTTTCTCTTTGGAATTAATTTTCCGTAAACATTTTCAAGTATTTGCAAGCTATATATCCTACAGATCTGGCACTAGCATGGGATCTGTTTGCCACGTGCGTATCTTTATTTCTCACAGTCAGAATTATTAAACACTTAAACGGTAAAAAAGAATAAATTAACAGAAGGAATATAGGCAATTCCTATTGTTATTATTATTTGTCATCTTTAAACTATATGACTTCTAATAATTTCTTACTGGCGTAAATACTATTTTCTCCTAACTTTCAATTTACAGTCATTTTATTTTCCTGCACTCAACTGTGAAATGTGTGTGTGTGTGTGTATGTGTGTGTGGTGTGTTGGAGTGGGAGGACATCAAACGTCTAACAGTCTATTCTTTAGCATTCACTGTGGGCAGGTGTAATGCCCCCCATTACAGTACCAAGAGGTGGTCACTGGCTCCTCTACCACATGATGTCTCAGACCTTGAGGGTCAGAAGCTTATGGTTCTCTTTAATTGCATTTTGCATGCTGTTTCAAGATATTTACATTGAATGCTTCTTCCTGCAATGCTAATGACATGATAGTGATATTCATAATTTGGGGTTATCGAGAACAGTTGTGTCTGCTTGCTCCCCTGTTTCTTGGATCTCAAACACTGGGATGGAACTGGGCTCAGAATATGCCTCTATAGCTTCCTTCACACTTCTGGGGCTAGAATGGAGCTTTAGTCAGCTTTCTCGTTGCTGTCACGAAAGGATCTGACAACAATTTTAGGAGGAAAAGTTTATTTGGGGAGTCACAGTTTCAGAGGTCTTACTCCATAGGGGGCTGATTTTTTTTTTAAGAGTGAGGGACGGGGGGGCACTCCTGAGGACAGTTGCAATGTCCAGAATATATACACATCTTATACACATTTTATATTGTTTGTTAAAATCTTGTAAGGTTGCTCAAAAATAAAAAAAATAAAAAAAAGAGTGAGGGACAATGAGAGAGAGAGAGAGAGAAAGAGAGAATCAATTTTATTAAGCTTTTCATGTGGTTTTCAATTCTCTGAGACTTCGTTGTGCATATGGTGCTACGGTTTGAACTCACCCATGCCAGGCAAGTGCCTTAACAGCTGAGCTGCAGCTCCAGCCCCTTTATTGATTTTTTTTGTCTCTCTCTACTGAACACAGATTTCTTCTTAATTTTTTTTGTTTATATATATATATATATATTTTTTTTTTTTTTTAGAGAGAGAGAGCGAGAGGGAGACAGCGTGTGCGTGCGCGGGGGAGAGAGAAAGAGACAGAAAGAATTAACTTCATTTATTTTTTTCATCTGGCCTTTTTTTCTCTGACACTTAGTTGTGTCTTTGGTGCTGGGGTTTGAACCTGGGTCCTCGTGCATGCCAGGCAAGTGCTGCAACCACTGAGCCACCGCTGCAGCCCTAAACTTATTTTTAAATGGAACTGTGATTATAAGGACTCAATAGGTGTTCTACTAAGTCAAGCTAACCCTTATTTATATAATCCTAAAAAGAAAAGGTACAATATTCATAAATTACAGTATTATAGTTGAAACACTTGAGTTTTACTTTACATCAGTCTGCATAGTAATATATTAAATAAAAGTAATATTTTTCATTAGGGTAAGCCTAGAAGGTCCTCTTCTAGAACTTGCTTAGGTAACAATTAATCTATTACTAAATATTACTAAATGAAAAAAATCTTACTTTCCCTAAAGAATTAGTAATTCACAGCTTTCATTAATTCAGACAGACTTTCCTCTCCTTTCCCCAATTTACTCATGGAAGAAAACATATTTTTTTCAAAGCACAATGATACGCTATGGCATTGGAGAAAGCATTTATTGATCCATAAATTTTCAAGAACACGGAGCTAGTTGTGCTGTTGAATATCTAAAAGGTTTCTAGTCACAATATGTACTTGGGACTAAAGAAATTTCAGAACATTAGTGTAATTTTTAGGACATGATGCAGAGTACTAATGGGCTTTGAAATTGTTTAAAAAAAAAACACACAGGGGATAAAGACCGCCATGAATAAAGGTCAAAATTACGAATAAAGAGGTGAGTGTTGAGCTGTCCTGAGAAAATGCATGTTCATAATGCTTCTGTTTTGCATATCTCCTGATTCTCATCACAGTTTTACTTTGACTGGTTTATAATATGTTATGGTATTTGATAGATTCATTGAAAAGGGTGGTTTCTGTTATATACTTGAAATCTAGATTCATTATCACAGATGCAAAAAGGTGTACAGTCTAAAACAAAATGAAGAAACAGGAAAATACAAAGTGCTGGTGGAATTTATAATTCAACAATGAAAACGTGTTTTTCATTGCTCCTGGCATTAATCTTACCACATACAGGCGTTCACCTAAGTGGTTCTGCAAATATGATTGTAGTATCCTCATTTTCTGCAGAGGATCAGATTCATTTTCTTATTCATGTTATTTCATAGGTTTGGTGAATACCAATGATATTAGTTCCATACCCGAATAAGTGTAGGAAGAATGTCTGCTGTTGTTTCAATTTGTTGTGATTAATTTAGTAGAAAATAGCTTACCCCTTAGGGAGTTCATGAATTATACCTATTTGCCATTGTCCAAAGTTTGAAGGAATGTACCAGGCAAAAATAATTTAGTCTCTGACAAATAGTGCCCAAATAGTCTCTCTGTAACAGTGGCAGCTTAATTCACTTTCATATTTCTCTGTGCTATATTTTTTAGCTCTTCCCTTGCAGAGAAATGTATATATTTTTTTCTCAAACACATACTGCATGCTATAGAACAATATCTGCACTGGTTCTTTAAAAATGAAATTATTAATTAGGGATTGTTCATTTCATATTCTATTTTCATGTTATGAAATGAGGAATAGAAAATAAAATACTTTTCATTTGCTCTGTGCCTTCCAGAATCTTAAAAAGTGTTGAATGGGACTGACTTTGCTTGCAGGGTCAATGTACCACAAGCTGATCAGCATCAGCCACTCTTTAATGAGGCCCTCAGGGTCTGAGATGCCCTGCGCTCTGTGACGGCAATTGTGAACTCTGGGAGCTTCAGTACAAGGAGAGAGTCAGGGGTGAATTCAAAATGAAAGAGTTTTATCTGATGAGAGTTTATATATTAAGTAGAGACAAGAATTATGGATTTGGTAACCCCCCCCCAAAAAAAATACAAAACTGTAAGATAAGTTAACCTCTTGCTTTTTTTTTTTTTTTCCCTCACCTGAGTTCAGCAAATCTGACATTAATGAGAGGATGCTTTTGTTCAGGATTGCTCTGATTGAGAATCAAGTATTAGCTGGTGTGTGAGAAACAGTTATCTCGGAGCTGGAAGAGAAATCTCATAGCTGTAAGGGCCGTCACTGTGTTGGTTTCTCGAGGCTGTTAGATAAAAACAGAACTTCATTCTTGTACCCTTTGGGAGCATAGAGACCTGACATGGGTGGGCAGCGCAATGGTCCCTCTACAGGCCCCGGGGAGAATACTTCCTTGTTTTGGGGGCTTCTGGTGGTTGCCAGCAATCACTGACATTTCTTGTCTTGTACCTGCTTCTGTCTAATTTCTGCTATGATATTGACGTAGTAGTTGTTTCTCCTTGGTGAGTTTATTTGGTTTCTAAATCTGCCTCTACACCAATCATAAGAGTTTGGGTTTACCCTAATCTAGTATGATCTCATTTTAACTTGGTAATATATGCAAAATCCCTATCTCAAAATAAGCTCAAATTCACAGGTTCTTGGTGTTGGGACTTCAATATCTCTTTTGGGTATCTAATTTAACTTAAAATAGTCACTTTAAAATAATTGAATTAGGAATGTAGAGGTAGTCTGGAGAACAAATTGGGGGAGAGAAAATGCCCTAAATGTGTGTTTATGAAAATATGAAAAAATGTTTTCAAAAACCTAAAAGTATGTTCAAATAACAATGATGATTATATTCACTTAGTAGGAAGACAGCTTCTATTAAAGATCAAGGTCCTAAATCTGTCTCTGCTACCAAGAGGGCTAGAATGTGACTTGCTTTCCTTAAATGAAATGGGAAAAATGCAGGATTGTTGCAAAGCTTAAGAGAAAAAGTGGTGTGAAAACATTAGTGTCATAGTGGCCCTTGGTAGATATGTATACACCTGCTGAATTTGAGTGTGCACAACAAAAGAGGATTACATAAGTTTCAGACTATTGAATCTAATGGGAAAATTTAGAATATTTGCATCAATTAAAATACATGGAAATGTCTGTTGAAAGTCATTTTGCTGCTAAACTCCTTAAATGAGTACTGGAGTGTGACATTTTCCTTGGCATACATTTTTATCTTCAGGCAGCATTGATCGATTTATGAAGGATGAGTCAGATCAATATCACAAATTCATGTAAGCACCTAGTTCAAATGTTTTAAGTGTGCTACTTTCCTTCAAAATACCTAGGCTCCTATCTACTGCTCAGTCATTCTTTTGGATCTAGTGCTAGACATACATCACTAGTATTTTTATAAAAATGTATATGGAATAAAATTATTTGTATATCAAAAGAGACGTTTACAAAAAAAATGGCAGAAAAGGAATAAACCCCCAAAGGGTGATGGAGAACAGGGCAGAGAGAGCTATGGAATTCCTCTGAAGGTATCATTTTATATCACTTTGACTTCTGAATTTTTCCATATTTAAAAATTTCCATATTTAATTAAGTTCATGTTAGAATAAACTGTAAATTGAATAAAAAATGAAACCAATAAATATAATCTCATATAAAGTTGATAACAAAATATAAGAAAATATTTAAAGCTATGTTTATTCTAATTAAAAGAAAAACTGAAAGAAAAACCTTTATGTTATTTAGTAGCCTGTTGTTAGTAGAATTTTGGTAATCATAACAGAACTATTTTTTATGTATGTATGAGTACACATTCTAGAGAATGCTTCTACATTAAAGAAGTCTAGGTAATTGTTACTCTATTAAGTTCATATGAAGAAATTTGAAAAGGCTCTTGGATGTTATATTGTCAATATTGTAGAAAATTATGGAAGAATTGAAATCATTAAAACACAAATTTTCTTTCTTTGAAAATTGGATTTTAATGGAAAAGAAAATGATTCCTTTGAAATGTCTGTCACAGAATAAATGAAAAACTGTAATATCATCTCAGAAATAGGTTAACAAAAATTGCACATCTTGTTTTCTCCAGGAAAGGGCATTTGATTTTTTTTTTAATGTGAAAGGGGAAAACATAATGAAGACTCTGGAATTGGGAATTTCTGAAATTATAAATATTTTGTACTAAGTTACATGAAGGAGAGACTGAAGCACATAACTTAAGGAGAATACCCCTTTTCTAGGGAGAGAGAATTAGACAAGTAAGTTTACTTTTAATTTCCCTTTTTTAAATGAATCTCGAATCCATTTTCCATGCATTTCACATCATTCACTATTCGAGCCAGAACCAAAAAGGAACATAAAACAGTATCTGATATAGTGCAGTTTACATTTTGCAACTCATCAACCTTAACAGCTACAATAGCGCAGTGTCGAAATAAGAAAGTTTGAAAGTAGATGGAAATGGCAAACTAGGGAAACTGATTTGAATCACTCATAAGGAAGTTGCTTATGTTCAGCAGCAACTAAAAAAAAAATGTTTCAGAACCTGTCAATGGACTCTAGCAAATCTGGGATACACATCTAGTCCACTTCATCAGTCATGGTCAATCTTTAGGAACATGGCTGTGCTGGTGTTTTAGAGAAAAGAGTGTTGATGCTATGATGGAGACTCTGTTTCTGGATAGAATGAGACTCAGGTTTTTGTTTGGGGTTGACAAAACCTCTCTGATACATTACATCATCAGAGTAAGTCAGCTTTGTTGTGATAGAGGGTTAGAAAAGTCTTTGTAGGATTCCATACCATTTTAGAAGTGTGAATTTGATGTTCCTTATTTTTCTCTCATTAACTGAAATGATTAATTCAAATGACCCTTTCTTAAGTTCCAACATAAATTCTTTGTGAATGAGCATAGTACACACAAACATAAGTGCAGTATGGAATTCCACCCATTAAATTTTTCTATGAATGTGAAATTAAATGACAACACTTGGTAACAAATTACATTTTGTTTGCATTTACTAATTCTTGTAACAGATCCTAAAACTTTTTCTTATTACAAATTAATAAATGCTCACCATAAGCTGAATATTCAGATTTCAAAGCATGAACATTCTGGGTTTGCCTAGGATATAATAGTTTCTGCCTGTTTTCCAGTGCTCCATCCAATCAAAGACCCCTTTAGTCTGAAAAATTTCCAATTTGGATGATGATTGATGTGATCACGCTACCAATAAGCCCACATACTCAGTGTCCCACTGGTTTAATTACTTACTTAGTAAGAATTTATCTGTTTCGTGCTAAACTGCTTATTCTAGTTACCCTTATTATTGTAATTATGTACTTTAATTAAAGAACATGTAAACTTGTTTCTAGAATAAAGAAAAAAAGAATTCTTCTTTTAATGAAAATGGGGTTGGATAATTTGCAAGACCATAATAATTGGCTAATAAGGATATTCAAATAAAGATGGGTACCTAACTGTAAAATATATGTTTAATCTTAAAAAATAAAATGTCTACAGCAGATGGTGATTTCTTATTTTTGTATTTAAGGCATACATATTTATTAGTCACCATTGGAATATACTTTTTAAGTTATCTGATTAATTTCCAGTCACTACATCATCAAAATTCTACTATATTTAAAGCCATTAACATTATTAGCATATTTAAAATTTTATGTATTGTTCTCCTTTAAACTAATTTAAATAATACATATAGTTTAGCTTCTCTTCCCTATTTCATTTATTCTTTGGTAGTAATTGATCTTTCTACTTTTTCTTCTGTTTGTATTATTCCACTGAAAATAAATTTAACACCTTGCTTCCATATATGTCCATCTAAACACCAAAAGCCACTGGGACTATTGCACTTTCTATGCTAAGGTTTTATTTGGGACTTTTTTGATGGCATAGCATTCTTATTCTGTTTGCATGCGGTCTGCTCTCTTTAGCTATCTGGTCTCAATTTCTCAGCATGGGAGAAAAATTGGCTTCTACTTCCACACTTCTTGGCTCACAGAGGAAGAGAAAAATATTGCCACCCACACTGAATTTGGACCTCCTGTCATTTTTCAATAAGAGTTCTTTTCAAGGAGAAAAAAAATTCTTGCCCCCTTAAATATATAAAATTGAAGTACGTTCATTTAGGCAATACTAAATAAACTGACATGTTTCTGACAGAAATTATTTCTAATAAATTTCAAATTTCAAACTTGATTTCCTGCTCCAAATTTTAAAACAATACAACATTTTCTATTTCTAACAAAGAGAACTAGTAATTTCTCCTCTGCTGTGTGCAATACTGCAGGAAATAGATAAAAGGACCAAACAAGTTGCAATAGGTAGATACAATTATACTGTGAATCATCAAGAATGTGCTTAACTTCAAGTAACTTGAATAGTTAACCTTCATGTCTTAAATAAATTGGATTTCCTGTTTGCACAAGAAGTATGGAGATAGTTGGTATCTGATCCACTGTTCAATGATGCTGAGACTATGGCTTTGATTTTTTTTCCATCTGATAAGTGTTTGTCATTGTCTCAAGATTTTTTTCATGTTTTCATTCTTTATATCCTGTGGTTAGAAATAAACTTCAGTATTTAGAGCAGTTTAGGTTCACAGTAATATCAGCAGAATGTACAACGATTTCTCACGTACTTCTTGTTCCAATACATTTCCCTCATGTTTTCAACATCCCTCATCAGAATGTCACATTTGTTAAAATTGATGAAGCATCATCTATGCATCATATTACCCAGAGTCTGTCGTTTATATAAGGGAGAACTCCTGATGTAGTGCAATCTATTTGTTTTGAACAATGCATAATAACATTTATTTACCCTTTGTATCATGCCCTCAAAATCCTTTGTTGAGTGCCCCCAAAATCCTCTTTTCCATCTATTCATTCCAGCCCCCTAACAGGCACTGATTGCTTTACTGTATCCATAATTTTGCCACTTCCACAAGGTCATTTGTAGCCTTTTTATATGGGGTATTTCACCTAATAATATGTATCTAAAGATCCTGTATTTTTAAAAAATAGATTGGTAGTCCATTTCTTTTTAGCAGTGAGTAATATTACATATGCCATAGCTTATTTATCCACTCATCTACTAAAACACATCTTGCCTGCTTCCAAGTTTTGACAAGTAGGTATAAAGCTGTTATAAACATTTGTGTACACATTTATGAGTAGACACAATTTTTAATTAAAATACCAGGGGGTGCTGGGGATATGGCTCAGTGGTAGAGTGCTATGGCTAGCATTCAGTTGGATTCTATTGCCCTGGACTCTTTCAGAAACAACAAACAAAAACAATAACAACAAAATAGGAATATGGGATGCAATTGCTAAGTATTATGGTCTGAATCTGGAACATTTCCACAAAAGTTTGTGTGCTGAAACATGGTTTACAATGTTCAAGGTTCAGAGATGTAATTTTTAGAAACTGATGGGATCATGGGGGCTCTGGCATCAACAGTGGATTAATTCATTTGATTGATTAATACACTGATGTCTGAATGGACCACTGGGAGTTGGTACCTAGTTGGAGGATGTAGGTCATTGAAGATGTTTATTTCCTCTCTGGTGGCTTTGGTGGCTCGTCCTCCTCCACCTCCTTCTCCCCCTTCTTCCCTTTCCTTCCCTGCTGTCATGAAGTGAGCAGGTTTCCTCAGCCACGCCCTTCCAATGTGTTGTTTCTGCTTTGGGTCAGCTGACTGTAGACCAAACCTCTGAAACCATGAATGAAATAAATCCTTCTTCATGTAAGTTGTTCCTGTCAAATGTTTTGGTCACAGTGATGAAAAGCTAACACACTAGGTCATATGTAAGATAACGTTTCATTTTCCAAAAAGCTGCCCAACTTTTTTCAAAGTGGTTACCCTATTTTGTAATTTCATAAATAACAAATAAGTTCCAATTGCTGTACACTTCCACCAGGATTTGACCTGTCAGTGTTCTAGATTTTGGCTACTCTCAGAGGTGTGTGGTGGTATCTCATTGTTGTAAGTGGTATCACCATTATATGGCCCTGATCCCTTATAATGTGGTTAGTGCCATCTGTTTACCTTCTTTTGTGAAGTATGTGTTAATGTTTTTGGTATATCTCTTGAGTTGTTCACTCATTCTTGAGTCTTAAATTTCTTTTTTATATTTTTTGAATAATTATCTTTTATTAGATGTATCTTTGTTAAATATTTTCTTCCAGACTGTGTCCTGTCTTTTCATCCTGTTAATAGTATCTTTTATGGAGTAGAAAAATTAAATTTTAATGATGTCCAGCTTTGAAGTCCAGCTCATCAGTTCTTCCTTATGGAGCATGTTTTGGTGTTGTATCTAAACAGTCATTTCCAAACCAAAGGTCATGTAGTTTTTTTCCTATGTTATTTCCTAAGAGTTTTATAGCTTAGCATTTTGAATTTATATCTGTAATTCACTTTGAATAAATTTTTATGCACAGTGTGAAGTCCATGTCTAAACTCAATTTGTTTTTTTACGTGTGGATGTCCAGCTGTTCTTTCTAGTACCACTTGGATAAACTGTCTGTGGTCCATTGTATTTCTTTGCTCTTTTGTCTAAGATCACTTAACTCTGTTTATTGGAGTCTACTATTGTGTATTCTATTTTGTTCCACTGACTTATTTGTGTTTTTTCTTCTTCTTCTTCTTCTTCTTTTTTTTGAAGGTTCCATGCTGTCTTGATCCCTGTAGCTTTAAAATAAGCTTTCAAGTCACATAACATCTGCCCTTCAATGTTGTTCTCCTTCAGTATTGTGTTACCTGGCATAGGTGTCTCAAGTTTCAGAAACTTTGTAATCAGTTTGTCAATAACAACACAATGATTTTCTTGGGTTTTCATTTGAATTACATTGAGTCCATACAGGAAACTGAGAACTGATATGTGCATATAATTTCCATTTTATGGAGAGAAAAATATTTGCCTCTTTCATTTTTTTGGAAAATAAAACTTGTCCCAGAACTTATCAAAAATATTTTAATTTGTATTCCATTGCTTAATATTGCATTATATTTGTACCCTTAGATGCCAATGCAAAAGGGAAGCTGAAAAATTATATAATTTTCTAGCTTCTAAGAGGGAAGGAAAATTGACATGAAGAAAAGGTAGGCCCAACACTCCAACACATTGGCTCAGGAACTGACTTCCTTAACGAGATCCCCAAAGCACAAGAAGCAAAAGAGAAATCAATAAACGGGATGGCATCAAATTGAAAAGCTTCCTCACAGCAAAAGAACGATTAAGAATGGTGGACAGAAGTACCCAATGGGAAAAAAAATCAATTGTCTCCCATACCTCAAGGGCATTAATAACCAAGGTATACAAAAAACAAAAACAAATAAACCCATCAATAAATGGGCAAAAGAACTAAACAGACACATCTCAATTAAAGAAAAAACAAATAGCCAACAAATATTGGAAAAAATGTTCACCATTTCTAGCAATTAGAGAAATGCTAATTAAAACTAGACTGATATTTCACCTCACTCCAGTTAGAATGGCAATAATCAAGAACACAAACTACAATAAATGCTTGTGAGGATTGGGGACTGCACAGTAGTACAACCACTCTGGAAAGCAGTATGGGAGATTCCTCAAAAAACTAGGAATGGATCCACCATTAGACCCAGGTATCCCACCCCATGGTATATATCCAAAGGACCTAAAAGCAGCATGCTACAATGATGCAGCCACATCAATGATCATAGCAGCTAAATTCACAATAACTAAGCTATGGAAACAACCAAGGTGCTCTTCAACTGATAGATAAATAAAATGTGGCATACACACACAATGGAGTACTATTCAGCCATAAGGAAGCATGATACTATGTCATTTGGTACCAAATGGATGGAACTGGAGAATATCATGAAATAAGCCAATCTCAAAAAAAAATGTAAAATGTTCTCTCTGATAAGTGGAAGCAAACCTGAAACAAGAAAACGAACAGAGGAATATTCAAAGGAAAGGAAATAGGAATGAAATAGGGAAAGCTAATCGAAGGAGTCAGATTTAATTTTCTCATGTTCTTGTATGAACATGTCATAGTGAATCTCATCAATATATACATTAATGAGTCACTAAAAAAAAGCTACTTAGTAAATAATAGAAAAATCAGAAGGAATAGGGATGGGATTTGGAGCATACTGGGGGCTGAATTAGAATAAGTTATACTGCATGATTTTATAAAAATATTAATGTTTATCCTATTGTCAAATATGTCTAAAAAGAATAGCAGGTAGGAGGAAAGGAGGGGAAGGGGAAATACTGGAACTGAGTTAAAACAAGGCACACTGCATGGTTTTATAAGTTTGTCATTGCAAATTTTATTATCATATATATTAAAAAGTATGTTTTTCATAGGTATAAGAATTATGTCAGCATGCTTGGGAATATTAGAATAAATACATATCCCAGAAATAGGGACAAGGGTCCAGAGGATGGGAAGAGGGAGGAGGGGGATTGCTGGGGGGGTGATGGCCAAATTATATGGTTTTATTATGTGCATTTATGAATATGTGACAAATCCCATCATTATGTATAACTACAATGCACCAATAAAAAAAAAGGAAGAATTTGAAAAAAAAGATTAGGTGAGCCAGCCTGCAAAATATTCCACAGAGCTGTACAGGAGACTAATATACCTACATTCAAGAAGATTAATAAATATCATTCATGCCACTGCCATGATCAAAGTATTTCCTACCTCAGTGGCATGCTGTAAAATCTTCACGGTCATTTGTGACAGTATAAGTGAGGCTGTAAATCATGTCTAAGTGAAATAAACCAGACACAGAAAACAAATGCCACATAATGTCTTCCACGAGAATCTAGAATGGTGATTATCAGGGGCTGGGGTGGTTGGGTTGAAGGGTTGGAGAGAAGTTATTCTTAAGATATGCATTTATAATTAGATGGCAGTAATATGTTCAAAAGAACTATCATATACAACATGGTGACTTCAGTAAATTACAATAAATTATGACATGTGTTCTTGAAAAATTCTTAGAGCGGAAGTCAAAAAAAAGCGACTATATGAGGCAATGCTTACCTGCAGGAGCAACTTCTTTGTCCCAGAGGCAGGAAAACTGAAAGTAGTGGTGAATACAGATAGGAACTAGGAAACATTTGCTACCTGTTTTACATAGATTTTTTTTATTCAGAAATTTATTTGTTGAACAATGACACAATCTTTTAATGAAATAATATAAATATATGTATAGATTCTGAAGATTAGATTTACCCCCAAGAGTGCCTGCCCCAATTACCCACCCTTATCCCTCCCCTCCCCTTCCCAAAATATCTCTAAAATGTATTAGGTTGTATAACATTACAACTTATCCGGATTTAACACATGATAATAGACCTCCTTTCTCAATGGCCAGGGTCTAGTTCCAGCCTCCACAGATGAGTGAAGACATTAGACCTTTGGTTCTCCGGGTTATGCTGATTTCACTCAGCATAATTTACATAGATTTTAACCAAAGATTTTGCTGCTCAGTTTCAATGCCTGTTTTACACAGAGTTAACCAATGATGTTGGTGTTTTTCTCAATGCCTGCTTTACATAGTTCATAATCAAGGCTCACTTCCAAAACCAATACAAACCCTTGCCTAGCGCACGAAGATGGTATCTTGCTTCCAGGTAACCCTCTGCCTTGTGGAGACTCTGCTTTCCTCCCTTAAATAAATCTTATTCCTTTTACTCTGCTCTACTCTGTGGTTGTCTGTAGATTTTATTCTTCAAATTCATGAGACAAGAATCCAGAAGAAGATTGGCAGCAAATTCCCAGGGTGTGTTTCCACACGAAGAGCTGCAATGCACCACTCAACAGTAGAGGGGTGGGGAGATCCAGCTCTTAGCTGGGGAGCTGCTAGCACTATTCTGGCTGCAGAGATCTGCAGCTAGCCCAAATTCCAAGTTTTTAACTTGGAATAGATCCAAACACGGATAATGGGCTACTTTTGCTGCAGAAATCTGCAGCCTGCGCAAAATCCATTTGACAATAGGAACAGAGAATCCGGCATCATCTCAAATCCCCTGCATCAATACTGTTAGGGGAAAGACAGATGTAAATAGTGGGGCCATGAAATTAAGGAAATTATTCTACAAAATTGGCCCACTGTGCTGACCCCCATATGCTTTCTTTCCCAAGAAGAAATTCACCTGCATCCCGGCCTAGCCTAAGCGGACAGGCTATTTCACATTCTTCAGCAAATTACCTACTACTTGCAGGAGAAACGCAGGCCAGGAATTATGACAATAAGAGGAATCCAAGTTACCCTCTAGGAGGAGACTTTTGAGATTAGATTCTGAAACTCAGTCAGATAAGAATAATTCCTTCTAACTATAAAATCTGTAAGAATGTATAGTTAAGAATCTAGTTAGAACTGATCAGCATGGGCCTAGAGTTGTCATGGCAGTGAGGACTTGAAAGTCTGATGTCATCTTGCTGTCAGTCAAGAGGTAGACCTGGGTTAGACTCTCCAGAAACTTCTTGGGCCCCAATGAAACAGGAGTGCAGGAATGGCACAGGATTCCTCACCTATCTGAAAAGATAAATCTACATTTAAGAATGGTATGAAAGGGCCCACTCTCTTCCTTGAAAGTGTCTCCTTTCCCATTTCCTATCCCTTCAAAAAATTCATTCCTGTTACTCTGAGTGACATATCTGAAATTTTTCTGACTTGATTGTAAGAATCAGGATTTGAAGATGGTCTTTGTGCTGCCTCAGTTTCATGGAAGGCCCCAGGTCTGTAACAATCTGTTATGTTGTATGCAACAAATACATATAATTTTATCTGTCAATTTTAAAATAATAAATACATTTGAAAAAACCTTCACAAAACTACTTAAATAGATCCAAGAAAAATTCAGTTTCTACAGTAAGTAAATGTTTGTATTGTTCTTCATTGTTTTTACTGTTAATCCCATAGAATAGGTAGATACTAGTCACTGGGAACACATTTGCTAGATGAAAGAATAACTGCCCCCATAAAAAGGTCTAACTGATAGAACTATTAAGTATTATAGACATTCTTAAAAAGAGATATCATTCCTAAATGTAGATTTACCCATTTATTTCTTATTTCCAGAAAGATTCAGCAGCTAATGTGGAAATGTCATTTTGACAGATGTTGCAAGAGAGGAAAATAAATATATGAATTTACTTTCAGTCTGAGAGGCACAAGTTTTTCAGCTGAATTAAAAATAGAAAGATGTATATATGTTGTACACTAGTTTAAAATTATTGAACATCGGTCACGATTTCTAAAAAACAAACACACAAATAATTGTTATCAGAGACAAAAAGAAAAATGAGGAAATGGGAGTTTGGAGGGAGATAGTATTCATGAAATAATAATGGGCCAGAGAAAATTTTATGGAAATGGTTGATCCCTAGATCAGTTCTCAGCAGTTAATAGAAGTGTGCATCCATTCATTTGTGATCAAGAGATATTGGCAACTCTATTAATTCTTGCCAGCACATATAGTGGTTGTGAGTTTATATTGTTGTAAGTTCCAAACACATGTGGGGAGGCTAGGGGAATCAGAATTTATGGTGTGAGATTGTAAAGAGCAAGAATGTGTATGTTCACTTAAATGAATTGCCTCTCTCAAAACAGCTTACACTGCTAACAGTTTTTACAATGAAAAAATAAACATAATGTGTGACCATAAAAATTAAAAGCCATATGTAGTAATAATGGATTGTTAATTAGAACATGGAAGATAAGAGGTGAGATGTAGTGTGTGGTACAACATTATCAAAGCCTTACAAGCCGTGCTAGGAGACGATTTTCCCTAGCTTCAGCAGCAATCATCTCCATAGACTGAGGCAGAATAAACAATGGAACTGCATCTGTGGACAAATAGATAAAATTGGAAGCAAATAACTACTTAAATGAGCAATATTTCAGATTTTGTCATATAGAAATTGGTCCTCATTTTCTGTTTCATGAGAACCATTGTTTATAATTATTGTTATCCTAAAGTGTTGCGTGTTTATCAAATACAATGAATCAAACATTTCCCCGGTTGATTTATGATCGTTTTGAGCTCCTAAGCCAATGATTCTATTACTATGCTTTCTATGATGCTTCATCTTTATTGCGCATTCTTCTTAAGTCTCATTTCCCCAACATTCTGTCTTTCCCTTTTGTTTATTCGCCAAATATTTATTCCACACTAATTATTTACCAGACATTGTTCTAAGCATTGGATTCAAGAGTTTATTTTTTATATGTTTCCCAATTTCTTTTCTTTCTATTTTTTTAAAAGAGAGCTATCAGTGAGAGAGAGAGAGAGAGAGAGAGAGAGAGAGAATCAATTTTTATTTAGTTTTTCAGGTGACTTTCGTTGCTCTGAGACTTCGTTGTGTACGTGGTGCTGGGGTTTGAACCCGTGTACTCACGCACACCAGGCAAGCACCGTAACCACCTAGCCACTGTTCCAGCCTCCATTTTCTTTATAGTATATGAATATTTATAAGATTATAAAAGGACACACAGAAGATAGGTGAGGTCATATCCAGTGAATGTTGAAATGCAGAGGACGCAGAATGGATTCAGCAGTCAATAAGAAGGCAGGATAAGGAGATGGAAGGAGTGAGATAGACTGAAGATCCTTCTTAGTGTGGAGAGTCACATCTTGGAAGGCTAATCTAGTCTATTTTTGTGGTGTTCTACCCTCTTTTACCCTCACACTTGTACTTCAGGCACTTTCCTATGCTGTATGCTATCCTACAGAAGAAATGGACAATTATTTGACACAACTACTTCCTTTTGAAGATTAAGATATCAGTTAACCATGTATGAGGTTCTTAGATTTTCTCCGTTTCTTTTCTTGTCTGTTTTTTCTTTTGAGCTGCATCCTTATCCTAGTGTTTCTACATACACAAGAGAATATGGAATCAAAAAGAAGTGAACTTAATTTAGAAGACCATTTTGATACATAAAAGAAAATTAATGTTTCACAGAGAGATGATATTGCCAAGATTTCTGCAACTGTATGCTATATTTCCTTCTTAAAATAACTACAAACTTACATAGGGTGATGCTTTTTTTTTTTTTTTGAGACAGAGAGAGGGGCAGAGAAAGAGAAAGAGAGAATCAATTTTATTTAGTTTTTCATGTGACTTTTTTTGCTCCAACACTTCATTGTGTATGACAGCAGATTGTAAATTTCTCCCATCACCATCTAAGATTAGAAGCAACTCCCTTTAGTCATTTAGGCCCAAGAAAATTTATTCTTCAGCAAGAACTCCAGATGTTGAACTTCAAAAGTAAATATAAGTAGCTCTGTGCTTATAGAAAATTAGAGAAAAAGAGGTGGATAACTGTCATTTCTCATATTTGAATATATGTTAAAATAAGAACATTTTATTATGCAATAACCCTATATTGTAATTCACTAATAACAAGGACCCTTTCTTGTACTTCACTAGCAGAAAGACCATGATGAAAGAAATAAATTTTAATGCAATATGAGTAATAATACGAAAAATATTAACATTTGCTAAGTTGGGAAAATAGTTTTGAACTTGTAATTTTACACATGTATTCACCCTAATTATGCTGGTTATGGACTGTTTCATTTTCCCCTAATACTTATCTTTATTACTTTTTCTTTCAGGATGAGTAATCTCTTAACTAAAATAGCTTCAATATTTTTCCTAAATATTTGAGGTGAAAAGCACATACGTATCCTCAAAAGCAAAGAACAAATTTACATTGTGATATTAGAGGAAATCATGTTAAAATACTGTCATTGGGTGGAGAGAATTAGCAATTGTGCCTCAGACTCTGAAAAATGCATGAAGAGCTACAGTGGGTGTTGGTGACTTTGCAGAGTGGTTTGAAGGAAAAGCAGAGGCAGGTGGTTGTCCCTGGCTACCCCACAGCCTGCTCTCAGCTTGCTCAACTCGAGGCGTCTGGTTACTTTTACCTTCATAAGAGTGCCCGATAGCTTATTCTCTGAATACATATTTGCCAATGGAATTGAATTGAAATAGCAGATGGAATAAATAATTTTAATCATATGTGACTGTAACAGACAGGGTCTAGTCTGGAAAATAGAAATCACACTGGGAATTCAACAGGAAGGGGTTTCGTATTGGAAACTGGGTACTAAGGTGTTGCAAGGCTGAAGGAGCAAATGAGATCCCAAGGTGGATGTGGAGATAACTCCAGGAAGCAGTATAAGCATCTAAGACGGGGTAAAAGAGGTAAGCAGTGGGCGTTAGAAGAACTTAGAACTGAGAAGGATCACATGAAGTGTAGAACCATTGGCGCACCCTCACTCCTGTGACCTCTGTATTAGATGAAACAGTTACAAATTAAAGATATTTAAATTTCATCATGGTCTGATCTGAGGATTTGCTTCTCATTTTGTTATCATCATTATCATATAATCATAAAGAAAATCCAGTCCAATGTGCCATACTTGGTGCTAAGTAACATTGCATTCAATATTAATATTCCTAACCTCCCTTTAATGAAGTCTACAATGTGAAAATTCACTGTAAGAAAATGTGCAGATACTGCTTACCTTCACTGTATTATGAAGCTCTGTTATATGAATGACGATGGTGATTCACATCATATCAGAAGCATTAAAATCAAATGCTGATTATAACATTAGCTATTAGATATTGCCAAATAAGCATTAACTTTTCTAATTCACAGAGGTCCCCCAGAATATATAATACAAGATTCGACCTCTAGTTAATGTAAATATGCCTCCAACCCTCGGTTTTTCTCCACATATTCACTGGTGCAAGCTGCGGTTCTGCTTTTTACAAGGCCAATCAATCACAGGCTTTTCAATGTGTCTATTTTCCACATTACGAACTGCTGTAGCAGTAAACTCACACTTTATATTGATATAAAACTCACTTACACTGTAAACAAGGGGCTGTTGAGAAGAAAATCATACAAACAGGTATATGTCTTCTCAGTCCAGATGGTGTTTTCATTTCACCGAGCCAGCTCCTGTCAGCACAGCAACAGTTGCCTTGCTAGTTAGAGTGGAAGATAAACCTGCTCACTTCATTAGAGTAGAATATAATTTTTTGCTATTCTTTAATAAAAGGATTAACAATGCAATGGTATAGTCTAACTGCTATAAGGCAAAACCCATAATTTATCAATGTTAATGGCACAATGTTTTTCCATGTAGGGGGAACATAACAGAACTATTTTTTTATATTGTCAACCAATAAGGAATGCACACTAAAAATTAGTTTTGACATAAATTATAAGCACACTTGAAGGTCTGTTCCTTTGTGTTCATATTTATTAATAGACCCCTTTCCTATATAATTTTTTAGACCAATCATCTAGAAAAGTCAAGTTTAGTAAATATTTTTTTCTCAATAAGAAGGCTTACATAAGAGAGTGCTTTCTATTTACGTGAAAGAAGAGCCACTAAAATTCACTTTAAAGGATATTCTTTTTTAAGGAATGAATAATGCACATATTTATTTTATTTTCCAGAGAAGTTATTAGTATTTTAAATATTTGTTTTATTTCCAAAACTAAATCTGTGCAATAGATATATTAGCTTTAGTTCTTGACAGTCCTCAATTACCCACTACTTTAGTAGTTCTGTGGAAGGATTCACATAAAATCATACTCATTGCTGAAATTTATTACAGGAACGAATACAGTGTAGGAAAGTCACCATGAACATATACATATGCTAACACAAGAGAGGTCAAAAGCAAGCTTCGTTGTTTTCCTCTGTGGAAATTCCATGGGCACATCTTTCTCTCTAGATGTATAACTTTAAAGAGGTATGTGAGATGTTGCTGCCCAGGAGGATTCAAAGACCACCGTGTTGTAAACTCCAATCTATGTACCAAGAGCCCATAGCAAATCTTGAGTTTTACCTTAAGCCTGGTAACATGGTTCATCTTGGTGCACTGCTTCTGGTAGTTAAAAAGATATTATTACAGGTAATTATGAGAACCTTTCAGTAGTTTAGTTTTCATATTTGACCAAGCATCATCATGAGGGTGAACATGAACAAGAATTGAGTACCACAGAAATGCTATGGTAACTATTTTTTCTCAAAGGCACAGAGTGGTCGAGTAACTTACCTAAGGTTACATAGTAAATATCAGAGCTATCTTCCATGTCCAAATTAACTTGGTTTCACATGCCATACCCTTAATCAATGAATAAAATTCTTTTGAATGTGATGTGCAATAAAAGAACAAAGCCTATGTTCAAGGGTTGTTCAGAGGCTCAATGAAGTCATCAAGGATGTGGAAATTTCTCTTTTTTTCTGTCTTGTCACTCAGTTCCCAGTGATTTTTTTTTTTTTTTTGGGTCCTGTCTCAAGAGACAGGACAGCATTATATCCTCACTAACATCCAAAGCAGGAATGGAGGGGAACTATGCTCCCGTATATCTGGTGGCCCTCTTCCTGTGAGACTTTTAGCAAAAGCAAACAAAAAAATAAAAACTTAACAAAAAGACTCATTATCATGGTTTTCCTTGTGTTTGACTTTCTGAATGAGTCTCTTTAATCAGTGGTAAAAATCAGTAACGGCTGGCAATGACTATATTCATGGACATGATATTACAGTGATTAACTCCCAGTAAATACAATGTCCCCTACAGCTGTGCTCACCTACCATGGGTATGATTCCACAAGATATTTGAACCATACTGTAGTTTTGAGAGTTAAGAATTCAGTCTTGGCTGGAGGGTGTGACAGAAGACTACTTGTTGGGAAACTGTTGCGAATGCATCAAATCCTTACTTAAATTCGCAGAGTCAACCATATTTATTATTTTGACCATTCAGTATTCAGCCATTTTAAATAATGAAACTTGGTGTCAGGTATTGAATAAGACCCCATACAACAAATTTTTAAAATATGGTCTCATTGCAAATCATCAACTTTATTTTTCAATACATTTTTCCTTAATTTCACATTGTACTACATTATCTTCATAAAGACAACATTCACTTTTCCAATGATGTGTCTTTGCAAGTTATTTTGCCTTTCTGAGATGGACAGTGTTTCTAGGGAATGTGAAGTTACATGTCAGTAATATATATATTGAGCAATTACAGTGAATTACTTTATATTAACTAACATAATTACTCACCCTTCTAAATTTCATGTAAATGCCACCCCTAATTATAGTGTATAACTTATCTATTGTATGTGCACTTTATTATAATTCTTATTCTTTCTTACACTTTAAATATATTTTTGGTGCAAAGTTGACTAAATTGAAATATTTCCATGTGTCCAGGGAAATTATAATTTTCCTTGAAAATGGATCTACAATAGTTCAACATGTTTTTAGAATCTTCAACACAAATGGCTTCTTTTATTATTCATTCCCCTCAAACATACAATGAAATTCATGTTTTGAAAATGGCTAAAATTATTAATTCAATTTTACTTAGATGGATTATAATTAATCACAAGTAAAAGCAAAATAAGTAAACACATATGTACTACCAATTATGTAGTCTACTATTTACTTACATTGTAGATAGTGAGCCAAAGTTCTCAGCCTCTGAACCACTTTTTTTGCTCCATTAAACTCTTTTCACTTACTATACATGTGGCATGGTGCAGATCACTGCATCTATGTAAATTTTTATTTCCTTGCATATAAAAAGTGAATTAAAAATTGCATATCTAAAAGCTTATAGATGAAACAAGATGATCTGATCTTCTGACTATGATTCTCAGTCTATTAAACTCCAATAACATTTTTAAAAATTCCATTTAAAATCAATTTATTTGGGACTGGAGCAGTGGCTCAGCAGTTTTGGCGCTTGCCTGGCAAGCACAAGGACCTGGGTTCAAACCCCAGCACCGTGTACACAACTGAGTGTTGGAGCAACTAAGGCCATGTAAAAAACTAAATAAAGTTGTTTCTCTCTTTCTCTGTCTCTCTCACTGTCTCTCTCTCTCTTTAAAAAAAATTTAAAAAATCAATTTATTTGAAATTCATTCCATTTTAATGCTTTTGTAGAGTTTTTCAAACATTTTCATTTTTCTTTATAAAAATATATATTATATACATCCATATACATTCTTGGATTACTTTAACTCTATATGTATAATTTTACAAATAAACTCAGTGTCTTCAAATTTACATATTCAGTCTTAATCTTTCTATTATGCTCAAGAATTATGTATAGAGGAGATGGAGCGGTTGCTCAGTGATTACAGTGCTTGTCTGACATGTGTCCTCACACATGCCCTGGTTTGACGCCCAACATCACATGCAAAACTAAGTGTCAGAGCAAAGAAAACCAGATGAAAAACTAAATAAAATTGATTCTCTCTTTCTTAAAAAAGAAAATAATTATGTATAAAACAATCTAACTGATCTCTTTGCATAAACACCCAATAAACAACTCAAACTAAACATGCTCTCTGCAGCATTCAGGACCTTCACTTTTAAACAGATCTTTAGGACTTCTGTTTCTCAATGAGTAGAATTTAGTAAATCAAAAATCTAGGAGTTCCTCTTGAAACTTCTGTCACTCTTATAGCAGATATCCAGTAGTGAAATCAATGTTACCTTCTAAATTATTTTATGAATCTGTATCTGTATTTGTTATAGAGATTACTTCTATGGACCATCATCTTGTGGAATCAATGATATATCAAAGTGTTTAATGTTACTTACACTGCCTTGCATAAGCAATCTGCCTCCTACTCCAGCTTCTACTCTCCTAGCACTCTCTGTGTTCTGGCCATGCAGATCTTTTTTTTTTTTTCAACATTTTTGCAGGTTTAATTTTCTATTGGTGCATATTAATCATACAAGATCATGGGTTTCAATGTGGTATATTCTTATATACATAAACATTTTTATTATTTCCTTTCATTTCACAGTGTTAATGTTTTCCCAATAAAATAAATGAAAACAAAGATTATAAAACAGATTCAAATTCATCACTGAATATTTCAATGATGTACCATAGCATCCCATCAGGAATTGTGGAATATTTGGAATATTCTAATGCTGTTCATTTATTTATGGCCCAGAGTAATTTTTTTTGGTTTTTTTTTAATTTTTAATTTTTGAACAACCATACAAGTTTTTAACAAAATAATATAAAATGTGTATATATTCTGGTTATTGCAATTACCCCCAGGAGTGCCCCCCCAAATTACCCTCCCTTATCCCTCCCTTCCCCTTCCCACTATATCTCTAAAAAATGTATTAGGTTGTAAAACATTATATCTTATCTGGATTTAACACATGCTAATAGACCAACTTTCTCATTGTCCAGGGTCTAGTCCCCACCTCCACAGATGAGTGGAGAAAATCACCCCTTAGATCTCTTGGTTAAGCTGATTTTACTCATCATGATCCCTTCCATAGCCATCCATTTACCTTCGAAGGCTGTAATATCATTGTTTCTAATTGCTGTGTAATATTCCATGGTATAAATGTACCATAGTTTTTGGATCCATTCTTCCAGTGAGGGACATCTGGGTTGTTTCCATGCAGATCTTAAACAACTCCTTATCCAATCTTTCCTAATCATCTGTGTCTGTATTCTTTTTGGTTTGGAAATCTCTTTCTTTGTGATATTTTTCCATTCAAGTATCATTCTTTAAATTTTTTCATCACTCTTTAAATTTCCCTGTTAACAGCTCTTTCATCAACATGTATGGCTACTTAATCGTATTTATAGTTTAATGACATATTCTTGTGATTATTGGAAGAATTCCTTTCTGTTACAGAACACTGCTTCATTTGGTTAGGCAGTGTGTCTACGATGGGTGCAATTTCATTTACAAGGATTATTGAAATAAATCACAGATGAGATGTTTTTATTTTGGATAAATTCTATAGAAAAATATTTTATGATAATGCAGTTACTGGGAACATATTTGGAAAAGAAGAGATGTTAGATGCATAGAATTTGAAAAGATAAATATTTCCTCATTTTCTTAGTGGGAAAAAGAAGATCTAGTGATACAGTATATAATCAATTATTTTTTTTTGTTTTGCTTTGGGAGTTATAAAAGAAAGCAGAATGTTTTGTGCTTTTGCTTCAGTGACTTTAGGACAAATTAAAAGTCCTAAACTCTTTTAAAAAAGAGCAATTTTCTAAAGGCTACAACTGTCTTACTATGAATTTGCTTTTTAGTTATCAAATACTATACCTAAATATGCAGGTAAATTGCTATCTGAAGTTCTGGATAAATAAATGAATTTTTCTTCTCCTTTTTAACCTAAAAGAAAGAGGGTTTGCAAAGATCCAATATCCTTTCCACTACTCCTATGGACTGAACTGTGAACACCACCCCCTGCCCTAAATCACATGTTGAAACTTTAACCCCAGCACCTCCGAACAAGACCTTATCTGTAGGCAGGACTTTCAGAAGCAATTAAATATAAATGAGAACATGACTGATGTCCTTGTAAAAGGGGGCAGTTGGACACATGGAGAGACTCCAGGGATGCACCTGCAGAGAGGAAAAACCAGGTGATGCACAGGGAGAATGTAGCTAGCCAAGCAAGTCAAGCAGAGTGCACCTTAGTTTTGGTCTTGAAGCACTGTGAGAAAATTTTTGTTGTTCAATTCACCCACTTTGGGACATTTTTGTAGAGAAACACTAGCCAAAAAGCACAACCACCATATTACAAGCTAATTTTGAGAATTACATTTGTCTTCAGTCTTCTTAAAATGAAAGGCCAAGTTAATGAGATTTATCAACTTTATACTACAGCAATGTCATCTATTTCTATTGTTTTGCATCATAAATAACTGGAATATAAATAAGTATATCCCAATTAGTCATTATTTTCTCATGTAGTTTACATTTTTCAATACAATCCAATTGAATAAAAAATTTAAAAGATGACCTCAGAAATTTTTTTGTTTTTGCGAATAAGCCATTAGCTTAGAAATATGTATTTTGAGAGGCAAATACGATTGCTTCTTAATCATTCAAGGGATTGAAGGAAATTATATTGTACAGTATTTTGTTTATCATCTCATTTTATGATGTCACCAAAATAATCACTTTATCTAAACCATTTTCCACTTGCTATATTTTGTTATTGTATAAATAAATCGTTGATAGGAACCTTGCAGTATCTTGGGAAAATGTGAAAGTTACATGTCAACAGTTTATACATCAACCAATTACAGTAAATCTAATTATATAACCTATTTCATGATTTCATGATCAATCATATCCTAATATTAACCAGATCATTGACTTTCAATGAGCCTTGAGGAGCCATAATTTGAAGATACCATACTTTTACAATTAGTAATTGATGTGACTTAAAAATAAAACTCACCACATTGTAAGTAGAGAAACAAGTCTATAAACACAAAGAAATAATTGGACTTTCACATGTCACCAAAATATCCCTGAGGACTGCAAAGTGTCCAACTTCTACGTGAATTCTTCAATTGCCTTTCTTCTTACAGATCTTCAACAGAAGTGGTTGCCAACGTTTCTCTGTCAAGGTCATTCAGTTCATATTTCTAAATAAGAAAAAATTTCAACAAATCACATCTTGCAGCATGTTGAAAATATGAAAAAGAAAAAATCTGAATCTGAAAAACAAAGAGAAAATTATCTTGATATGATGTTTGATAAATAAGCTGACATAATAAGCTCTGGATGATTTAAATAAAATGTGACATCATTACCAAAATAGGCAAGGCTTGATAATTGTAAATTTTTGGAATTATTGGAATTTATAATAACACTTTGATATTGAATTGATTGCTAACGAAGATCTGTTTGCTAAGGCTGCACTACCAAAGCACATAAACTGGGTGGTTTAAATGAGAGATGTGTTGTCTCACAGTTCCAGAGGCCCAGTATCTGGATCAATGTGCTGTTGAGAATATTTCCTTCTGAGTCTGGTCAGGGAAGGATCTGTTTCAGGTATTTCCCTTTCACTTCAAGGTGGTCATGTTCTTCATGTCTCTTCCTATCATGTTGATTACCTCTGTTCACATCTCTGTGTCTCTATTTTCTCATAATATAAGAATGCCAGTCATAATTGGATTAGTAATACTCAAATGACCTAATTTGACTTGTTCTTTCCTATAGTCTATTTCCTTTTAGCGTTACCTTCTAATATCCTGGGAGATAGTACTTCAATATATAAATGTGAAGGCTCACTTCCATCCCCAAATCTTACTTTTAGTCTTTATAATTTTCAAGTTATTCCCATAGAAAAAGTGGAACTGCCTATGTACCTGAAATTATGAACTGAAAAGTCATCTTATGTTTGACCACATGCTAGGAAGTATAAATACCTATGAATTCCAGAGTTTCTAAAATGCATTCAGAAAATAAAAGCCATTGTACATTATTTTATAATAGACATTGGATAAATACCAATAAATAATACAGTCATTGCTTACCCTTCTCTGCACATAGCAAATCCCTTGAGCCATAAATCTAGTAACACGTATCAGTCAGATGATTCTTAATTTTTCTATTCAGTCCATTTCTACAGGCCCTTTCTTCAGACATCCTATCTTATTTCATTATCTAGTTGCTTGCATAACTTTTGAATGCAGGTTTCAAGATTATCCACTCAGTTTTCTGCTTTGCCGTTTGTTTATTCACATAAGTTTCATGATTTATTGAATGCCCACTAGATGTTCTGGGCCTGGTTGATGAATAATATCACACTCCCTATTCTAAGAAGCCCAAGTCTAATGGATGAGAAAAAGAAGGAGACTAATGATGACAATATAGTGCTTAAGTGCTAAATAGAAAGTGCAGGCTCCGAGAACGTAAACAACTCCTGCTTGAAAGTTTTAGAAACAGTTTCACTGCAACAGCTTCTAAAAGGAAATGGAGATTTCACCTAGCAGAGAAGAATGTGAATGAAAGGGAGACATGTGTGGGGTGTTATTAGATTTGGGATACAGAATGAAAAAATATAAGAATATCTCAGAAAAGTGTACAAGAATAATTACCTGTCACATTCAAGGAGCATGAAGGCATTTGGATTGGAGAACACTAGATGGAGGATTCTAAGAAAGAAGGTTGGAGAGGACAGTGGCCAAATCTTTGTGGCCCTGGGAGTTCCTTGACTCTAAATTTTACCTGTACCCAATTTCAAAAACAAAACAAAACAAAACAAAAAAACCCCAATACCCCCCACAGGGATGGCCCACAAAATGTTCCCACATCAAAGTTTCGTTCAGTTCTTTCAAATCCTATAAGATTAAAAAGCACATGAAATGAGGGAAAGAAAAAATAAATTTTCTTAAGCATCTTCATTTCATTTCTGGTTTACCTTGGGAGTTTAACTAATATACTAATTGTGGTTTCCATGGTTTTCATAAATTTTTGTTAAATAAGAGGATTGTTTCATCAAAACTGTTTTTTCTAGCTTTATGCAAACAAAAATTTACATGCACAAAAGAGTTGTAAACCATGTTAAAGATAATTCAAAATTTATGCTAATATATATATATATATATATATATATATATATATTTACTCAAATATCATTGCTTTGAAGTATATTGGAAACTTGGATATCTAGTTTCCCACACATCTAATCCTAATATATTTTTTAGTAGAACATGTGATACATCTGACTTAAATAGGGCACTCAGCTGTAAAAGACTATAAAATGACCAAGGTGAAATTTATCATGCAGACATTGAAAAATGTCTTCTGAATGGCCTACATTAAGTAACATGAACCTTTTCAAAAATACATACTTAAGTAATGTTTGTGACAATGTCACCATGTGCTAAGGATATAAACCCTAGTAAGATAAGGGTACTGTCTTCCAGAAGCACTGGGTAGTCTGCTAGAGAAGAAAGGCAGATAAATATGTTACTGCAATACAATGAAGTCCAGAAGAACCTTTCAATCATATTATGCTATGAATTATTTTTATTACCATATCTCTGCCCTGTAGCTTCCTTCTGCCCTGTCTTCTATTTTCCTATTATTGTTTAAGTGTTGCTGTGTATTCAAAAGCTGGGAAAGCACGATCTCCACATAATGAAAATGGAATAAAAACGTTAGAAAGCTTCAGCACAATCAATAATTCTTTAAAAGTGAAATAATGAGGAGCTTCCTGTTTTAGCAAGCAGTGGTCCTTTCGGGTGTTTGTCTCAGTGATCATCATTTCTAAGGACAAGAGAACTGATGTGTCTCTGGGGATATTGAGGCATAAAGGTGACAGGGTGACTGCTGCATCCCTAGTCCACTGGACCTTGTTCCTTTCCATCACTACTCACTAATCAAACTTCGTGTGACATTGAGCTCTTTTCAAAGCTTCTGAAGATACAAAATCATATAAAACCATATCAAAGTTATCTCACTTGAAAATTTATTTCTAGTTTATGAGCTGAAACAGAGAAATAAGACTGACTATGATGCAGTTCTGAGTAAATCTTCATTAAATATTTTGTCTTGTTCTTCCATCCAGTTATGCAGCAATAAGATTGGTGTTCTCAATTCCTCTTTCACAGAAATACTGTTTCCTTTCCTTTACTTTCCTTCCTTTATTAATTGATCTGTATACAAAATATTTGAGGAAACAATAAAAAGCACATTAATGTAGTGAAAATACTAACATTAGAAAAGATGACATTTCCTTGGTGACTTGGTAAATACAATGATAAAATAATTTGCTATCTATTCCAGATCTTTGAAGAAACAATTATCGTGATCATTGTGTATCATTTCTAAAATGGACAAATGTAAATGATCATATATATGAACCCCATAATACATTTAATAGACACAAATAAGAGCTCAGAATATACAATATTCTGCATTTTTCTAATTCTAAATCTGGACACACACCTAGGAATTCTTTCCATATCAACTACATAATTCTCATGTTCATTTTAATAAACTTTTGCTGTTTCTTTACATAAGATGGTTATTTCATGTGTATTACACTCATATATCTACATTTATATATGTATGAATTAGTATTCTGTTAGAACATTCAATCACTATACATCTGTGTTAATTTTGACTACCAGTCTTGGCAACTCATATCAATGAAAAATTCACACAGAGCATCTTTGTAATAAATCTAATATCATTCTAAAATTAGTTGCAATGTTTGCTATACCATTTTATTTATATAAAAAACTATCTTTGGAATGGAGTGGTCACTCAGTTGTTATGGCACTTGCATGTCTTATGTAAAGATCCAGGTTCAAACCCCAGTACCACATACATAACTGTCAAAGCAATGAAAACCAGATGAAAAACTAAATAAAAATTGATTCTCTCTCTTTCTCTCAACATCCTTCTCTCTCCCTCCCTCACCCCCCTCTATACACACACACACACACACACACACACACACACACACACACATATAAAAGTGTCTTTAAATTTTATGGAGAAGGATTTGGAGGAAATATGATTTTCTGAATCAAAATGACAATAAACTAGAGACTTTGAAAACTTTGTATTTTTTTAACCTGTATCTAAATTCAACTCATATTTATCTCCTAGAGGCCTAGAGTTTATGTGTACAGATACTTTTAAAATTCCTTTAGGGAATGAAATGGTTGCTCAATGGTTATGGCACTTACCCAGCATGAGCGAGGATTCGAGTTCAAACCCCAGCACCCACGTACACAATGAGGTGTCAGAGCAATGAAGGTCACATGAAAAACTAAATAAAAATTGATTCTTTCTCTCTCTCGCTCTCTGTCCCTCTCTCTTTAAAAAAAATTCCTTCAATCTTCTCCTAATATTAACTATGAATATGTATCTGAGCCTTTTATTTCTATCTGTCTTTGTCACTTAATTTAAAATCAAAATACATGATTTGCAGTTTAAAAGTTTTGAATAATTAAAAGTAAAAAACATATCTTATGTTTGTATTTTTCATATAGTAATATGTATATCTCTGTATAAAATATTAAATGTTATTAATGTCCGTTGAATAGTCTTAATGTTTGTTTCCAAATTCCAAATTCAAATGCAAACTTATTATTTGACACTAGATTTACCTCTATACCAGTCAGTATCAGGCAAGAATTAAAGTGTACATACTGTTCTGTCTTTCAAGCTGTAGAAAGATCAGTTGATGTATAAATGTTTTAAAGCTTTTGAATATGGTTGAAATATGTCTGAGCATTCTCTTTTCTCTGTTATAATACTTTGTTTTCCTGTGGTCTTTCCTTGTTAAGAGAGTATGAAGCCCCCATTACACTCTTCCTTAACCTTCGAATTCAGTTAGGTGCTACTTGTTTTAGTTCTACCATAGTAAGTGTATCTCTGCCTAGTACACGGCCAGTTGCTTCTTAATGATTGATGTTGATAGCTCTCATTTTAGACCAGTTGGAATATGGTTCCCATTGTGTACATTTTTTGCAATGTAATTGACATTAAATAAAAGTTTACCTACTGAATTAAGTAGAAAAATGTTTTAAGATTTTTCTGTGCAAATTAAGGCAGTTTAACAACATTGGATAGGAATAATAAGGAAGAATATTTTGATTAAGCGTTGATAAGACAATGCTTCAAATAATCATAGCTAATAATAGAACAAGCCACTTTGGATGATAATGTGTTCCAAATTACCATAGATATTCCATGTATGAATAAATATTAGTAAGTCTAGAGAGGTTTTATTCATCAGACAGAAGTATTAAATTGATGCTCTCAGTATTTTTTGCTCAAAGGGTCTCTCTTTCAATATTGCTAAAATTAGGATATAATTATATAATTCTTTCACATAAATCTTCTCATATGAATTTCCCAAACAACTTAGATAAACTGAACATGAATTAGCTCTTTTTTCTAGACAAGAAAACTAAAGCAGTAGCTGAATAATTGGAGTTTAAAAAGCTATCGTGGTTCAATGGAACTGAAATGAAGATCACTGAATTCAAAGAATGGTGTTCTTTCTGTTAGGCCATAGTCATCTGAGTGAAAGAATACAGAGTGATGACAGTATTCATGTGTGGATAGGTCATCTGAAGTCCTTGCAACACAGGACAGCTCTCTTGGCAATTGCAGTGAGCATGCTGAGTACTCACAGCGACAGATGGATTTGATGACAGAAATACTGCATAAAGGCTTTTATTAATAGCCTTTATTTTTAGCCCAGCATATGCTATTCTTGTCTAAATGTTTAATCGTTTTGGAAACTTACTATTTTATCCCTTGTAATATCTTGTTGGAAAAAAATTCAGTTAAATTATATATTGCTCTATAAAAGATCACAATGGTATAGTGACCTCTGAGTGTCCCAGATGAAAGAGTGCTAGCTTGTATGTCAGTCTTGATTTTCCTAATGCTACTATAGAGATCATAGATTATAATAGGAGATGAGGCAACAGAAAATAAATCTGTTAATGTATTACTAGAATGTACATAAATTAGATTACATGAAACCATCACAAACAGTAAAAATGTAAAAATGTACTTCATTTCCTTTCAGTAACCCTGATGAATCAGCTGAACTTCAGAACATCATTTATAATCATGGCATTGATGACTACATGACATGGTTTCCTTTCATAATTGTTTGCAATACTTCATAACAGTTTACAATGTGAAACTTCCAGATCACGGGATATATAATAACTATGAAATATAAATTGAAATGAGTTTTAAACAATTATAGAGACTTAATCACTTCAGCCTTTGTATCTTATCTAAGCTCTTATTTATCCTCTTTTGAATGCTTCTTTGATTGTTTTTCCAAGCAAGCTTAATTGCAGAATGACCTAGTTGTTATTTTTAAATACATCAAAAGAGAATATTATTCATTGAGCTATTTTCTAATTCTAGTTCTTCCTCTAATTAACTGTCATCTTTTACAAGTCCCTTTTGTTCTTTTATATAATTTTGGGGTTGAAATACATGATTTTATTGTTTCCCATCTTTACATATTATTCAAATACATAAATCTAAATATAATTTTCTTCATTAACATCTAGAAAAATGTGTTTTAAACCTAGTTAACAATTTTGTTTCTAAACTTCAGAATTTATGCAAATGAAACATTTAATAATATAAATTTTGTTAGCCCCACAAATTTACTTGTAATATTTTTACTAAAAATTAAATGTTTGTATTATTTGTACAACTTATATGCTTAAGAACATTGAAAGCATGTGCCTATAAAAACGATAACTCAGATTAAGAAACAGAACATAACTACCACCAGGGAATTTTCCCTGTGTTAAAGTATAGTCATTTTTCCATTGTAATAGGTTAAAAACTAAATTTATATTACACACTTTTGAATGTATGAGGAAGAAAAATATGAAATTGTTTTTAAGTAAATACTAAACACTAGAAGATATTAACCATACAAATTTTAATTAAGGAGGGGATCAGGTAAGAATAGTGAAATGAATCAGATCTAAGTTTCCTATGTACATATATGATCATACCACAGTGACTTTCACCATTTCGTGTATCCACAAGGCACTGACTAAGAAAAAGCTATAGGTACATAGCAGAAAGATCAATAGAGTAGTGGTAAGGAAACGGGGAGGGAATAGGGGAGGGAATGAGGAAGTCCTGGGGACTGAATTAGATCATATTATATTCCATACTTTAATAATTATGTCAAAATGAATTCTCATGTTATTTATAACTAAAAAGAACCACTTAAAAATAAGGTGAGGGGCTGGAGCGTGGCTCAGTGGTTATGGCTCTTGCCCGGCATGCGCAAGTACACAGGTTCAAACCCCAGCAACCCACGTACACAACTAAGTGTCAAAGCAACAAAAGCCATGTGAAAAACTCAATAAACTTGATTCTCTCTGTCTCTCCCTCTCTCTCACTGTCCTTCTCTCTTTAAAAAAAAAGGTACATTAAGTAGATGTACATTAAGTTTTATTAAGTTGGTGTGATGAAGTCAATTTAGTTGGTGTTAATATATTTTTATGGTAATAATTTTATACATAATACAACATAAATGAATAAAAAAGAAATAGCATTTGAAATATAATGAAAATTTTAAAACATAAAACTGGTATTTTCATAAGGATTTGACCATAACTTGTGTGGTCCCCATAGTTTTGGGGCCAAGAAGGTGTAATTTTGGGTCGATATTCAACATAGAGCTTGAATAACTTCCAGAGTAAAGTCAAGAAATGAACCAATTCATAGACTGTTGGATGATTTTTGATCTGGTTCCCATGAACATACATGATTATCTTCAACAAGTGATGTTAAGAAAATTAGATATCAACATGCGAAAGTAATAATTTGGACTCTTACATCATACTATACACAAAATTCAACTCAAAATCAATTAAAAGATTAAAAATAAGGTCTGAAATTATAAAACTGTTTGAAGAAAACTGTGTATAAGCTTATTGAGATTGGTTTTCATGACGATTTCTTAGATATTACACCAAAAGCATAAGCAATGAAAGAAAAAAAACCAAAGAATGTATGATCATATTAAACTAAAACACTTCTGCACAGCAAAGGAAATAATCAACAGAATAAAAAGTCAATCTATAGCATGGAAAAGAATATTTTCAAACCATGTATCTTCTAAGGGGCTAATATCCAAAATATACAAAAAATTCCTATAGCTCAGTAGTCAAAAATTAACCCAATTAAAATTGAGTAAAATACTTCAACATTTCTCCAAACAATGCACTCAAGTCACCAATAGTTAAATGAAAAGGTATTCAAAATCATTAATTATGAGAGAAGTGCAAATCTAACTAAAATCAGATAGCACCTCTTATCAATTTGGATGCTATGATTACTTAATAAAAGTTTACGAGTGTTGGTGAGGAAGTGAAGGAAATGGGACTCATCTGCACTGTTGGTAGGAATGTAAGACACTGCAGCCACTATGGAAAACAGTATAGATGTTCCTCAAAAATTGAAAATAAAGACATGATATTATCAAGGCATATTAATTCTGAGTATATAATCAGATTCTGAAAGAGATAAATCTACATTTACATGTTTATTGTAGAGTTATTCACAATAGCCAAGATACAGAGTAAGCCCAGATATCCACGGTCATATGAAATGATAAAATGTTTTATATTTGTATAATGTAAAATTATGCAGCCTTAAAACGGGTCATGAGTGTGTGCCCTTGGGGACTATACCTTGTTCCTGAATCCTTTTTTCTCTCTCTGTCTCTCTCTCTCTCTCTCTCTCTCTTTGCTTCTCAGCTGCAAGAACTTCATATCTTTTTTTCTGCCATGCCCTTCCACCATGATGTTTCTGCCTTAAAGCCAACTACCATGGATGAAATCTCTGAAACTGCGAGCCAGAATGAATCTTTTCTTCTCTAAGTTATTTTCTCAGGTAATTGTCAAAGCAATGAAAAGCTGATGAATAACAATTAACTTATACAATTACCCTGGTCTGTTGCTTGGGTCTTTGTATACATCTTATTCTAATTAATTTTTTGAAATAGATTCTAAAAATCTGTATCATTTTGTTACCTGTCTGATTAAGCAGCCTTTTAACTGTTCTAAATATTTATGGAAAATACATTTAACATTACAATGTTAAGAAATCCTTGGCTTGCTAGATCTATGAATAGAGTTCTGAATTGAATATCACTGTTAATATTCACAAAAATTTATGGAAGAGAAGTAATATTGGTATTATTTTTCATTACATTAATGATATGTGGGAGATTTACTTCTGTACAGAACTAATTGAATTACCTGAATTTCCTTATAATTAAGAATAATAAATATGACAGAACATTTCAATATATATTAGCCTAATATATCTAAAGAAATCATAAACATACATATCTGAATTTTAATGAGCTGTTGAAGCTAAGTAGAATATAAAAACATTCACATATTCAAACACATACGTTACAAAGGGAGAAAAATAAATGGTACTTGGCTAATCAATAGCATAATTATACACAGCAGAAGGGCAATGGTGAAGAAGAATTATTATTTTTTTATTTTCTAAGAAAAAGAAATAATATTTTCTTGGAATCAGGGTTAATATTTCTAAACACTGGAGGAATTTTTTCTTAGAAACAGGATACACTTTAAAATCTTTAAAACTGCAAATTATTTTTGCAATAAAGAAGTGATAAATGAGAACACGCATATATTTATTTTGATTACATAATGTATACAAGTTTTGAAACATCATATGGTACACTACTAATACACTTTTTTTAAGAGAAAGCGAGAGAGAGAGCAAATCAATTTTATTTAGTTTTTCATGTGGATTTTGTCGCTCTGACACTTCGTTGTGTATGTGGTGTTAGGGTTTGAGCCCATGTCCTTGCACACACCAGATAAGCACCCTAACACCTGAGCCACATCTGCATACCCACTAATGCCCCTTTTAATGTATCTGTTCGTGATTTTAATTTTGGAAGGAGTGGGGACAAGTTCAGTGCTATGTTCACATCTCTATATGCTTATCATTGAGACTTTAGTTGGTGGGCATGCATCTTAACTATAGAAATAGTTTATATACAAAAATGTATTGTGACATACAATTTTAAAGACAAGTTATAGAAGAATGTGATAGAACATGAAAAGATGGAGCTAATACTAGTTTGGGGAGCAGAAAACCAAGGTTGAAACCTTGAATATTGTGGTTATTAACTGAATGTAAACAATAAATCCATTAACGTTTCAGAGTGATAATTCTACTCTCTGGAAATGCACAATAATATTCCCGCCTCAGTCACCTATAGTGATTATGAAAATAAAATGGAATAATTATATGTGAAATAGCTCATTATGATACAAACCACTATAAAATAGGCTTTTTCTAATAGTTTTAAAAATATTTTCTCTTTTTTTACAAACATACTCACTGTCTAAAATATCCAAAATAGTCTTATATTTATTTTTAATTTAAGTAATAAAATAATAAAATTAATATTGCTGTGATTACCAGGATAAGAGGCAATTAAAATAAAAAAAGTCTTCTATTACTTTCTTACTCCATTTGGGTTGCTATAAAAAATATGAGTGGCTTATAAACAACAGAATTCTGAAGGCTGGAAATCATGATCAAGACACTGGAGGATTCCGTGTAGGGTGAGGAGTTGATTCCTGGTTCACAGACAGAATTTCCTTGCTGTAACCTCACATAGCAAGAAGGGGAAGGGAGCTCTTTCAGGTCTCTTCATGAATCCTATTATCCAGTCCTTTGCTCTTTAGATTTGAATAACATCCCAAGAAAGCCTCACTTCCCCTCCCATTACTTTGGGGATTTAGTTTAGGTATATGAATTTTAAGTGGGAGAGTTTATGACTGTTATTCCAGGCATATACCTTCCTCATGAATACAGATATTCCCTAAGAAACACTTCCTGATCTCCATGTGTTTCTTTTTTACATTCTATATGTCATTTCTCAAATGTTATTGTCTCTGTAAGGACTTTCTGGACTCCTGTATCCAAAATCAACATAAAACAAATAAAGAAACAAATATTGTCTTTATCATTATCTTTTCTTTTATTATTGGATTTGCTACTATCTAATGTTATTTATTTTGCTTATTTTATATTTATTTTGTGTCCTTTTTTTTCTTCCTTAATATAGGCTCTAATTTAGCAGGGATTTGCATTTTAATATTCCAGCTCTTATCCAGAACACATACCAGGAAAGGATACAAAATAGGTATCAAATGAGTATATTTGAGTGAAAGAATAATGGATTCTTTATATATTGATCCATGAAGAAAACTGTCATTTTGGAAGCTATTTTAAAGCGTAGCTATCACTTGATTCAAGATGGAGACTATTTAGTGGCTTTGATAAAGTCTTCATAAACATATATAAATTGAGAGATAGGTGATAGAGTACAGAAACCCAGAGATGAATAAAAAGAATATCTAGACCTTCACTGTGAAGAAGATGCATGCACAGAGGTTGAATTTACATTCTTCCTGAAATAAGCATGAAACAAACAAAATACATGACAACAGTTTGCTTGACACTGGATATCAGGCGGTGAATCACATTGATCACTGAGAAGGAGGAAATAATGAAGTTCAGTGGTGTAATTGCAGTATAGTCAGTTCCTGTGGCATGAACAGATGAAGCCCAGCCAGACCCAGTGGACACATTGACTTCAGGAGGTTGAGACTGAGATTTCAGGGTGAAGCAGCAGTTGAGCATCCAGGAAAGAGCACAGATCAGGGGATTTTCACAGGGAAACTCTTTGGAAATCAGCAGAAAAATCCTTCTGGGATCCAGCTGAGTACGCATAAGCATGAGTGGATGGAGTATGGGCAAACAATAGTATGAATCTCATGAAACAAACATTGTTAGAACTGAAAGGGGAAATAAACAAACCCAAAATTAGAGCAGGACATTCCACTATCTCCTTTTCAATAAGTTACAGAAGATATAAGGAAGCGATGAGGAAGGAAATCCCAAAATCAGCTAACATGTCCAAATTGCCACCTATAAAACATTTTGCCCAACAACAACATAAATCACATTTTTTCCCAACAAAAATATATCAACTTCTAACCATTCTGATCAGACAATATTACTTGACAATGGTAGCACAGGTATTAAGGGAAAAACACACTTCTGTAAGATCCTTGTACTATAAATAGAGTGATGTAATTCCACCGGAAGAGGGACTGTAATAAAGATGTATAACATAAATCCTTAAGCAGCAAAGTAGAATGAAGAAACATTTAGTGTTGATGGGTATGTTCATTTTCTTGATTATGATAATAAATCCAAAAATGTATACATCTCAAAATGTGTCAGATTTTGTAATTCAGTTATATACAGCTTATCTATTTATCTCAGGAAAATTTTTAAAGTGTTATACTTATTTAGAAATTAACAAGTCTATTAAAATGAAAAAAGCCTTTTGTATGAACATTTTTTCTTGTTATTAAATTTCTATGAAGAATGTCATTGGTATTATGAAGTGAATTTAATTGAAGCTGTAGATAGTTTTTGACAATATGACCATTTTAACAATTCTGCCTATCCAAGAACATGGAAGGTATTCCCATCTTCTGATGTCTTCTTCTATTTCTTTTTTCAAAAATTCCTAATTATTGCTGTAAGTTTTTTTTTAACTTTTTGGTTAGATTTAAAGCACAAACATCTTACAGAAGTATGTTTTTCCCTCAATACCTATGCTACTATTTTCTTGTAATATTGTCTCATCAGTATGGTTACCATTGGTAAATTGGTATACTTCTTTTGGGGATATTCTTTCTGATTTCTTTCTCAGTAGATTCACTATTAGTGCATATAAAAGCTATTGTTTTTTTTTAAGAGAGAGGGACAGTGAGAGAGAGAAAGACAGAATCAATTTTATTTAGTTTTTCATGTGGCTTTTGTTGCTCTGACACTACATTTTGTATACAGTGTTGGGGTTCAAACTCTTGTCCTCATGCATGCCAGGCAAATGCTGCAACTGCTGAGCCACCACTCCAGTCCCAGCTATTGACTTTTCTGTGTTGATTTTGTTCCTACTGTTTTGGTGAATCTTATCAGCTCTAGAAGTCTTTTGTTCAAGCTTTTGGGATCTTGTAAGCATGGAATCATCATCTGTAAACATAACTTTCTTTTTTTTTTTTTAAAGAGAGGGAGGAAAAGAAAGAGAGAATCAATGTTATTTATTTTTTCATCTGGCCTTTGTTTCTCCAACACTTAGTTGTATATGTGGTGCTGGAGTTTGAACCTGGGTCATCATACATGCCAGGCAAGCACTCTTAACTGCTGAACCACTGTTACAGCCCTTAAACAGTGATAATTTGACTTCTCTGCTCTCCATTAATATCTCTTTTATTTCCCTTCTTTGGGCCTAATTTCTCTATGCATACTTTCAAATACTCCATTAAGTAAGAGAGATACAAGTGGGAACCCCTGACTTATTCCAGGCTTTAAAGAAAATACTTTCGATTTTCCCACATTTTGTAAAATGTTGGCTTTAGGATCGTAATATATGGTCTTTATGATGATCAGGTAAGTTTTTCTATGCCTCATTTCCTCAGTGTTTTTAACATGAGTGGTTGCTGTATTTTGTCAAAGAATGCTTCTGCATCTATTGAAATGATGATGTAATTTTTGTCCTTGATTCTATTTATATGATGAATTAAACTTATTTATTTGTAATACTAAACCATCATTATATCCCTGGAATGATATACTTGGAATGAATCCCATTTGATCATGGTGTATAATTTTGTGATGTGCTTTTAGATTCTAATTGTTAATCTTTTATTAAGGATTTTTATTGTGGATAAAACATCAGACGAAGATCATTGGTCTATAAGTTTTCTTTCCTTAAAATGTTCTTCTCTGATGTTGACATAAGGCTAATACTGATTTTGTAGAATGAGCTTGGGACAATTACTTTCTATAATATTTCATGAAATAACTTGAGGAACATTGGCACTATTTCTTCTTTAAAGATCAGGTGGAGTTGAGCTGTGAATTCATCTGATCCTGGGCTTTTCTTTGTTGGTAAGCCTTTTACAACTACATCTATTACATTGTTTGTTTTTGCATTTGTGTATAGTCCTCATGATTCAATTTTGATAGGTTATATGTGTCTAGAAATTCAACCATTTCCTCTTGATTTTCCAATTTATTGGAATGTAACTCGTAGGCATTGTTCCGGATTCTCTTGATTTCAATGATTGGTTGTGCTATCTCACTTTTTTAAATCTCTAATTCTAGTAATTTGAGTCTTCCATCATTTTGGTTAGTTTGACTAAGAGTTTATTAATCTGTTGTATCTTTTCAAAGAAATAACAATTTGATTTTTTGATCTTTGATATTGATTTTTATTATCTCTTCTTTAGTTTGGGGATTAGTTTGTTTAAGAACTTAAGATACGTCATTAGATAATTTATTGGAGATCTTTCTGATTTTTTCTTTGGTTTTTTTTTTTTTTTGGCTTTCTGTTTCTTTTAACACCACCTTAATTGTGTTTCTGAGGTTTTGATACATTGTATTCTCATTTAATTCCAATAATTTAAAAATTTTTCCTCTGATTTCTTCAATTACCAAGTCATCATTCAAAGGTGTATTTTTCTATCTCCATGTGTTTACATAGTTTCTTTAATTTTTCTAGCTGTGGACTTCTAATTGATAATATGCAAGTAGTTATATCAACTATCTTGTATTTGGTAATATATGATTCATGGCCTAAAATATGGTATATTTTGGAGAACATTTTATAATCATCTGAAAAGAAAAACATAGTCAGCTGTTGGATAAAGAAAGTATTATGAAGATATATGGTAAGCTTTTTAAGTCTTTCTTTTCTTTTTCTTTTTTTTTTTTTGTACCAGCAATTGAACTCAGAAGTTCTTTTTTTTTCTATATTAATTATGTATTTGTGAATTATTTCAAGGCATGTGCAAGAACTTCTACTCCTGATTTATCAAATGTTGTAGTCAGTGTTTTTGCTGCTGCAACCAAAAGACCTGACAAGAAAAATTAGGAGAGGAAAAGTTCATTTGGGGGCTCATGTTTTCAAAGGTCTCTGTCCATACAAGGCAAAGTCCATTCCTTGGACTCGAGGTGAGACAGGGCATCATGGTGGCAGAGTGTGGTGGATGAAAGCAGCTCAAGACATTATACCTCAATTTTCTCTCCTCCGTCAGGTCTGCACACTGTGGGGCTTCTGGTGGATGCTGTGCTGCTGGCATTGATCTTTTCTCCCCCTGAGGGTGGGAAGTGGCCTTGAAAGATTTCCTTTGGGGAAAACTATCACACCTTTTACAAGATAACCAGGTTTTCTGTTCTCTCTTCTGATTTGGGTTATTTTGTGTTATTGAGTAGTCTTAAGCTGGCTTTATAGTCATTTATCCATCATCTGTTCATACACTTGATTGCTTAAATATTTACTCATTCATGTAGTATATTTTTTACATTTAGATTTTATATTGTGACTTAACATTAATAATTAAAAAATAAGTATAATGGAGTAATACCCATTAATTTTTATTAGATGAATATGGAATTACAATTGAACGGGAATCATTGTCAAACAATCAAGAAAAAATGTATATATACATAGTTATCCAAGGCTTATGCCATGTCATGGATGCCCCTCTAGGGTTCCCCATGATTCTATGTTTCCCTTAGAAGAAACCCTGAGTGAAATGGTTATCTCGTGGAGGTCAGAGATCTCCTTATGAGATGATTCTCCCATATTCCCACCCTCCAGTCTCTTAGATATCCTTCCTAATCCCTTCTCCCACTCTGTCCTCCACCCTACACCTCCAGGTATCCTAGGCAATGATCCCCCTGTTTACATAAAAATTCATACAATTCAAGATCATTATTATTAGCTTAGTCATCTAACATGTTGTTTCCAGTTGCATTCTAGCTTCCACAAATGAGATTGAGTCTCTGAGATTGGGATACTTCACTTAGCATAGTTCTTTCCATCTCCATCCATTTTGTTTCAAAAGCTATAATATTGTTTTCTCTAATGGCTGAGTAGTATTCTATTGTATATATGTACCAAAGTTTTTGTATCCATTTGTCAAGTGAGAGGCACCTGAGTTGGTTCCATAGTCTAGCTATGGTAAATTGACCTGCTATAAACATTGGTGAAGCTATATCTCTATAATATGCTGATTCTAACTCTTTTGGGAAAATACCCAGGAGTGGGATAGCTGGATCATAAGGTGATTCCAGTCCTAATTTTTCCAGGAGTCCCCACACTGCTTTCCAGATTGGCTGAAACAGTTTGCAGTCCTACCAGCAGTGTGACAGTATTCCTATTTTTCCACAGCCCCTCCAGTATCTGTTGTTGTTTGTATTCTTAATTTTTGCCACTCTAATAGGAGTGAGCTGCAATCTCATTGAAGTTTTGATTTGCATTTCTCTTATAGCTAATGCTGTAGAGCATTTTCTCATATATTTATGGGCTTTCTTGACTTCCACTGTTGAGAAGTTTCTTTTTAGATCCGTAGACCATTTATTAATTGGATTATTTGTGGTTTTGGTGTTTAGTTTTTTTAGTTCTTTGTATACTCTGGATATTAGCCCTCTGTCTCAGGTGTAGCAGGCAAAGATTTTTCTCATATTCTGTAGGTTCTCGCTTCGTACTCTTGACTAAATCTTTAGCTGTGCAAAAGTTTTCTAGTTTAATTGCATCCCATTCATTTATTCTTGACTTTACTGCTTGAGCCACGGGAGCCACCGACTCCTATGTCCTGTAGTGTTGACCCTACTTCTTTTTCTAGTAAGTTTAAAGTTACTGGCTTAACATCCAGATCTTTGACTCATTTTGATTTAATTTTTGCGCAGGCCAAAAGGTAAGGATCCAGCTTCAGTTATCTACATGTCTGTCCAAATTGTACACCACTATTTGTTGAACAGGCTCTTTCTTCCACACTATGTTTTTGCTCCCTTTATCAAATATCAAATAGTTGAAGTTATGGGGATTTGTCTCAGAATCTTCTTTTCTATTCCACTTGTTTTCAGTTCTGTTTTGATACTAATACCATGCTCTTTTTACTACTATGGCACTGTAGTATGATTTCAGGTCAGGGATTGAGATACCCCCTACTTCTTC